>CAJQZM010042322.1:0-40178 GCA_907164665.1 Colias nastes | reverse complement strand
GGGGAACGATTTCGAGAAGGCTGTATCAGCTCAGAACATAGAAGGCGCACGCTGAAACGGTGATGGTCACCGGCAGGGTTATCAGCCAGGCCAGAGCGATCTTGGCCAGCATGCGCATATTGATCCCCGATCCTGCGGCAACCATCGTGCCGGCCACACCTGAGGTAATGATATGCGTGGTCAAGACAGGCAGTCCCGTATAGCCTGCCGAGGCGATCAGTCCGGCGCCGACCAATTCGGAAGCTGCGCCCTGTGCAGGAGTAAGGTGCTGTTTGCCGATCCCTTCGCCGAGGGTTTTCACGATACGCCGATAGCCGACCATCGTCCCGATCCCGAGGCAAAGAGCGCTCAGGATACGCACCCAGTAGGGAGCATACTCCACTGTGGGTCTGAGTGCCTTGGCCAGACCGGTGCTCGTATGCTTTTCCTCGGCAGAAGATGCGGGATTGGCGCTGACATCGCGCAGGCCCGACAGGATTTCATACACATCCCCGCGTATCTGCGCTGGCGTGGCTGGCCTGGAGACGTCACTGAGCCGGTCTATCGAGGCAAGGGCATCAGGTTTGAAGCTGTAGCGGTCGTATTGCGCGATCAGGGGCTTTGCTTCCTGAGCCATCCGGGCCAGCGCAATGCGGTCTGTCGGATGATCCGGGTTCATTGCAAAGGTCGCAGGCATAAGGCCTATGATGGTGAGCATGATGAGACCGATGCTCTTCTGTCCGTCATTGCTGCCGTGAGAAAAGCTGACCGATGTGCAGGTCAGGATCAGCAGGACACGCACAACCGGGTTGGGGCTTTCCCCCGGTTTCGGTGGTGTGAACAGGGCGGGCAGCTTCACCGCAAAGCGGATCAGCAGATAGAGCAGCCCCGCCAGAAAGAAGCCCAGCAATGGCGAGATGGCAAGCGCACGCAGAACTTTCCAGATCTGCCCCCAGTCCACGCTATGGCCGAGATCGCGCGCATGAAGAAAAGAATCGCCGATCGCAATGCCGATCAGGGCACCGATGGTGCAATGCGAGGAGGAATTGGGAATACCGAACCACCAGGTGCAGAGATTCCAGGCCAGCGCCGTGCCGAAAAGCGCAATCAGCATTGGCACCGCGGGATTGCCATTGGGGGGCGTAAGCACATCGGGCGGAAGCAGTTCCACCAGGGCATAGGCAACTGCGATGCCTCCCAGCAGAACGCCCAGGAGGTTCATCAGCCCCGACCAGATCACGGCGACACGCGGTTTGAGCGAGTTGGTATAGATGACGGTTGCTACGGCATTGGCGGTGTCATGAAAGCCATTGGCGAATTCAAACACACATACAAGCACGAAGCAGATCGCCAGCATGATGAGCGATCCGGTGGAAGAGGGGGCGAAATGGAGCATGGGTCCGGCAGCCTTCGCATGAGGAAGTCCTCAATCTCGGCTACCGTTTACATTTCGGAAAGACTTTGACGCAGGGTTTCGCAGAAACTTCACGAAAGCCCGGATAGGGAGAAGGGGAGCGTTCTCCCGGATTCCATGCCGCAACGCGGGGGCAGCAGGTAGGGCTGTGCTCGTGCCCTACCAAGGCAAAAAG
Organism: Colias nastes; assembly: GCA_907164665.1. Taxonomy (NCBI): domain Eukaryota; kingdom Metazoa; phylum Arthropoda; class Insecta; order Lepidoptera; family Pieridae; genus Colias; species Colias nastes. Next base: position 38,610 of record CAJQZM010042322.1, on the reverse strand, counting down.
CAGTCGGCCTTCTGAAACTCGTTTTTCAGACCGGGAGAGGGGGACTCTCCCGGGAGCTGGGCCAGATTATGTGCCCTGTGACGGGTTCAGCGGCCGAGCTTGCGCAGCTTCTCGCCGCTCATCAGACGCTTTTCGATCACTTCGAGCGACATGCCCTTCGTTTCAGGCACGAAGGCGAAAGTCAGGACAATGAAGAGGGCGTTCAGACCGGCAAACAGCCAGAAGGTGCCAGCCGTGCCGAAGGTATTCATCAGGGTCAGGAAGCTTGCTCCCACGACCATATTGGTGATCCAGTTGGTAAGAGTCGAAAGCGAAATACCAAGATTGCGGCCCTGCATGGGCTGGATCTCGGAGCAGAGCACCCACATCAGTGGTCCCGCCGACATTGCAAAACCTGTGCAGAACAACATCAGCAGGAAGATCGCGATGAATTTCGAGGTTTCGCCCGACATATCTGTTCCGAGCAGGATGGCGAGTGCTCCCATGCCGATCGCCATAACCGAGAAACCGATATAGAGAATGGGCTTGCGGCCCCATCTGTCGACAAGGCCAACTGCGATGAAGGTCGCGAGCATGTTCACCAGACCGATAATGGCCGTACACCACATCTGCGACGTGGCATCGAACCCGGCGTTGGAGAGGATTTTCGGCGCGTAATACATGATGATGTTGATGCCGGCGAGCTGCTGCATGGCCTGAAGCATGATGCCCAGCGCGATCGAGCGTCGGAAATTCGAGTTGGTTTTCAGCAGCTCGAAGCCATGCTGCTTGACCTCAAGCTGCTCGCGGATAGCCTTGATTTCCTTTGCGGCTTCAAGCGGGTCTTCACGCAGGGAAAGCAGAACCTCGCGGGCCTCCTTGTGTCGTCCCTGCATGATCAGCCAGCGCGGGCTGTAAGGCAGGAAAAGCACGCCGATCAGGAACAGGCCGGCAGGAATGGCGGCAACGCCGAACATCCAGCGCCAGTCGCCGCTATAGGAGAAGTAGGTATTGGACAGGAAGGCGAGGAAAATGCCGACCGTCACCATGAGCTGATAGGTCGAGACCATGGCGCCGCGTGTGGCTTCGCTCGCGATTTCCGACAGATAGAGTGGTGCTGTGAAAGCCGAGATACCGACGGCCAGACCCATCACTACACGAAAGGTGATCATGGATGGAATGGACCAGCTGAGTGCGCAGCCGATCGAGCCGATTACGAAAATCGAGGCGCCTGCAATCAGTGAGCGTTTGCGCCCCAGAGTATGCGCCATCCAGCCTGCGGCAAGGGCGCCGACGGCTGCACCGGCCATCATGGAGCTGACCACCCATTCCTGGGCGAAGGTCGAGGCATTGTACTGCTTGGCGAAAAAATCGAGTGCGCCTGCAACGACACCGATATCCAGACCGGACATCAGGCCGGCAAGAGCCGCCAGTACGCCGATGACGATGATCTTGAATTTTGTCGCATCGAAAACCGATGCCAATACGCCTTCTGTATTACCGGCATCTGTGTCTGTCGCCATTGTCGGGTCTTATCCTCTACCGGCGGCACGCAATGTGCCGACTTCTCGTCCGTTCCAGTTTTTCATCGTCTGATGCGACAATCCGGCCAGCACCGCGCGGTCGGCGTCGGACCAGCACGCTCCCTGCAGATCGAGCAGAAGCGAGGCCAGAGCCACTTCTGCTGCCCGGTTCGCGCCATCATCGGTCTTGATCGCTATTCCCAGCCCGAGTTCGGGCAGGGAGGCGACCATCACCCCTTCTGCACCCATTTTGCAGAAGATTCGGTTACCGAAATGCGCCATCAATGTCGTATCGAAACGTCCGCTCCCCGCCACCATGAAGGGGTTGGACGCGACTGCTGAACGCAGACGCGCGGCGGCAGACGCATAGCCGGATGAAAAATTTCTGCCCGTACCGAAACGGGCAAAACCCGTGGCCAGCGCTGAAAGCGGTATGGCATAGGTCGGCATCGAACAGCCATCCAGGCCACGATTGCTCTCATTATGTGGGACTGAGGTCGCCATGACAAGCGCGTCGGTGACCTGGCGCTGTGCCGCATGGGCAGGATCGATATAACCGTGCGGGTCGAGCGACTGGTCTATGGACAGGCAGATCAGACCGGCATGTTTGCCAGAACAGTTGTTATGCAGGGCGGAAGGGCGGGCACCTGACGCTGCCAGTTCCTGGGCGGCCGTGTCATAAGTCGGCCAATGCGCACCGCATTCCAGACAAACAACGTCCTGCCCGGCTTTGGCAAGCATCGAGGCGGCCGTTTCGGCATGGCGTGGCTCGCCATTGTGAGAAGCGCAGGCCAGAGCCAGTTCGGCATCGTTCAGGCCCATACGCTCTGCTGCACCCGTCTCGACGAGAGGAAGCGCAAGAAGCGCCTTGACGGTCGAGCGTGGAAAGACCGGCTTGTCTATGGCGCCATGCGCCTGCACGACGTGCCCTCGATCGTCCATGACGGCAATGCGACCGAGATGAAGGGATTCGACGCGCCCGCCGCGCGTGACTTCTGCAAGGGCGATATCGTCCATGGCGTGATCCTCGATGAAAGAAACCGGAAGGGGTGAGCGCAGTCCGGACTAGCCGGACGCAACCTGTCGCGACAGCAGATAGCAGGAAGCCCCCAGCTGCGCACTCATATCGGGGTCGGTCTCGAGCCACGGAGCGATATGGGGGTGACGCACCCGCAGCAGCACCCTCTCGACATGGGCGTTCTCCTCATCCTGCGAGGAAAGCAGGGCCATCACGGCGGGGCGGGTACAGAATGAGAGCGGATGACGCGCATCGAGCGTCAGCCCGTGCTGCATAAGGGTTTCACCCTCATGACGACTCACCAGGCAGTACAGCCATCCATCCTCCCTGTCCCGATCGGTGAAGGCGCGTGTCGTTACGACAAGCAGGGGGGCTTCTTCAGGCGAGAGGCTGGTGCGTGGAATGGGGGGATCATAATCGAACAGATCCGGCTGCCGGTCCTCCTGTCCCTTGGGTTGGCGCACAGGGCGCGCCACACGCTCGGGACGTGAGCGAAGCGATCCGCCGGAAATCGGCAAAGAACTGGGGCGCTTGTTCGGGGGAGCCATGGGCCGGGTATCGGCTGTGCCGTGTCAGCCTTGCTGGCAGGCCGCGCAAAGCCCTTCGACCTCGACGGTAGCCTGATGGGGTTTGAAGCCGATCCGGCTGGCGGCAGTGGCGATGGCGAGAGCGATCTCCTTGTCCTCGACTTCGCTGACTGCGCCGCATCCGCTGCAGATCATGAACTGCGCACGGTGACCGCAGCCATGACCGTGGTGACAGTCCAGACGATGGGCACAGCCGATGAAGGCGCTCATACGCTCGATACGGTGGATCAGGCCCTGAGACAGAAGAAAATCGAGCGCGCGATAAACGGTAGGCGGCGCGGCATTGCGTTGATAGCGCCTGAGATGATCGAGAATGTCATAAGCCCCGACGGGTTTGGGGCTTTCCAGGATCAGGCCGAGCACGAGCCGTCTTGTGTCGGTCAGCCGGCTGGCGCGTGTGGCACAGAAGGCAGCCGCGCGGTCGAGCAGCGTCAGCGTCTCGGCAGAGAACGGATCCTGTTCGGTCGTCGCCTCAAGGGTAACCATCGGGAATTTCCTTTTCCGGCTTGTCCTGACCAGAGATCCGCCTCTATATCGCGTATCTCAGTCGTTATAATATAACTAAAGGCGACTTTTTTGCGCCAGTTTCTGCTCTTCCTGCTTTGTGTGGTGACCTTGCCCGGATTGGCCCGGGCCGAGGGGATACGCGTATTCTGTGCCGAAGCGCTCTGGTGCGAGCTTGCATCCGGGCTCGGTGGTGCAGTCGTGGAGACCCGGAGTATCCTGACTTCTCCGCGTATCGATCCGCATGATTTTCAGGTGACACCGGATATGGCGCGTGCGCTTGCAAATTCCAATATCGTGGTGCTGACCGGCGGACATTACGATGACTGGGTTGCGCCCCTCCTTGCCGCACAGCCCGATAAAGCGCGTCATGTCATCGATGCCGTTTCGCTTGTCGGACTGAAGGATGGGGACAATCCCCACCTCTTTGACGACCCTGCCGCCATTCGTGACGTCGTGGATGCTCTCGCAGCCGAGCTTGTGCACCGTCTGCCCGGTGAAGCCGGGGCCATCGCGGCCAGGCAGGCGCAGTATCGACAGGCAATCGATGGCATCGAGCATCGTCTGTCGGCTTTGCGCCCCGTGACGAAGGGGATGAAGATTGCAGTGGCCGAGCCTGTGGGCGGCCCTGTTTTCAGGGCGCTCGGGCTCGATGTGATCGATTCTGATTTTGCCCTGGCCATGATGACGCATAGCGATCCGGCCCCTCAGGAAGTGGCCCGGCTGGAGGATGCTCTGCGACAGAAGGCAGTGAAAATTCTTGTCGTCAATCCGGCCATGACCGGTCCATCCCTGCAGCGCCTTGTTGCGATTGCACGGCAATCCGGGGTTTCAATCGTCGAGTTCGACGAATTCCCCGTGCCCGGCGTCTCGTGGCGCGACTGGATGACAGCGCGGCTCGACCGGCTGACTGCGGCCCTTGGCGTTCATGGCTGAGGCTGTCCCTGCAATCGCTCTTCATGACGTGACGCTTGCCCATGGTGCGCGCCATCTGATCGAGCACGCCGATCTGACGCTTGCGCCAGGCAGTTTTACAGTGCTGGCCGGAGCGAACGGTCATGGCAAGACCACCTTGCTGCGCGCCCTGCTCGGCCTGCATAAGCCGCAGGCAGGATATATCGAGATATTCGGCAGATCCCCACAGAAGGCGCGAGGCAGGGTCGGATACATGCCGCAGGACAGACGCCTGCCCGCGCCGCAGATGACCGGTCGCTCATTGATTGCGGCATCGTGGCGCGGCACATGTTTTGGCCTTCCAGCATGGGGGAGCGGTCTTAGGCATGCATTGCATGAGGCGCTCTCTCTGACCGGGGCCGAAACCCTTGCCTGCCAGCCATTGAGCCAGCTTTCGGGCGGCGAGCGGCAGAGACTGTTTCTGGCCGAAGCCCTTCTCGATTCGCCTTCGCTTCTCGTTCTGGACGAGCCGCTGAGTGGTATGGATCTCGCGTGGCAGGACCGTATTCTCACGATGCTCAGGACGCGTTGCCGGACAACGGGTATGGCGGTTCTCATGTCCTGCCATGGTCTCGAAACTGTCAGGCCTTTTGCCGATCATGTGCTCCAGATCAGCCACACCATGCTGGAGCTGCACGATGCTGCATTATGAATTCATGCAGAACGCCTTTCTCGCCTCAGGGGTCGTGGCTGTTCTGAGCGGTCTCGTCGGGTGGTTTCTCGTGCTGCGCGGGCAGAGCTTTGCCGGACATGCCCTTTCCCATATCGGGTTTGCCGGTGCGACAGGTGCTACGCTGATCGGCATGACGCCCTTCTGGGGCATGATGCTTTCCGCGCTGGCGGCCGGTGTCGTTCTGGGGTGGGAGCCGCAAGGCGATCTGCGTGGCAATGCGGCGACAGCAAGCCACAGGGATAGTGTGATCGGTCTCGTTCTGGCGGCCAGTCTCGGGTTCGGATTGCTGTTCCTGCAGATACAGCATGTGCCGGTAAGCAGCACGACGGGGCTCTTGTTCGGCAACGCTCTGGGCGTCGATCGTCACACCCTGCATCTGCTGGAGCTGCTGGGCGCCCTGTGTCTTGCAGGCCTCGGCTTTCTGGGCCGACCGCTCCTGTTTGCGAGTCTGGATCCCGACCTTGCGGCTGCAAAGGGCGTGAAGACAAGGCTGGTTGCCTGTGTCTTCATGTGTCTTGTGGCGCTTGCGACCGTTGTCTGTTCTGCCACCATCGGCATTCTGATGGTGTTCAGTCTGCTTGTTGGGCCGGCAGCCTGTGCCTTGCGCCTTGGGCTCTCGCCATGGCCGGGGCTTTTATGCTCTGCCGGTTTGGCCCTGATCCTGTCCTGGGGTGGGCTGGTCCTGTCATGGTTTACAGGTATGCCCGTCTCTTTCTGGATCAGCCTCGGTGCTGCCCTGAGCTATCTGGCTGCACGCGGTCTGATCGCTGTCAGACGCTGATTCCTGAGGTCAGGATTTCAGAGCCTTGCGCCTGCCCGAAAAGCGCGCGGCTGAGCAGTGAGCCGTTTATGCGGCTCTTGTCAGTTCAGATGCCAGTCCAGCATCATGATACCCACGACGAAGAGGGCAAGCAGGATATGCATGATGATCAGCTCGCGCAGATTGATTGTCGGCACGTCCGGTTTGGGCTTTGGCGGTTTTGCCATCACTGGCTCCTTCTTGATTTTTGCCAGTCGATCTTAAACCAAATTGCGGCACTCAAGTTATGTCGTCATGAAAAATAATTCAGAGACAACTGAGAGCGGGGCACGACCCCATGACGAGCACCCGATCGAGGTATCGCCCTATGCAAAATATATCCTGATTCTGGCTGCCGTCGTGGCCGCAATCTGCGGCGGTCTCTACGGCTACGACACCGGCATTATCTCCGGTGCGCTCCTGCTGATTTCCGATGATTTCCATCTGAATAGCACCATGCAGGAGATGGTGGCGTCTGCCATTCTTGCCGGTGCCATACTCGGGGCTCTGGCAGCCGGATCGTTCTCGGAGAAATACGGGCGTCGTGCCTGCGTGACGCTGGTGAGCGGTATTTTCGTGCTCGGCGCTCTGGCCTGCGCGTTCTCGCCCGATGTGTGGCTTCTGATCGTCTCACGTGTGTTTCTGGGCTTTGCCGTGGGTGGCTCCACGCAGGTCGTACCGATGTATATTTCGGAACTTGCCCCGGCCGAAAAGCGCGGAACGCTGGTCACCATGTTCAATGTGGCCATCGGGCTCGGTATCCTTCTGGCCAATATCATTGGTTATACCGAGCGCGAAGCCTGGGGCTGGCGCCCGATGGTCGGCATGGCCGCCGTTCCTGCTGCCATCGTTTTCGTCTCCATGTTCTTCATGCCCAAAAGCCCGCGCTGGACGGCTGAAAATGAAGGCATGAAGCGTGCCATCATCGAACTCGGCCGTATTCGCACGTCCAAGAAGGTCATCCGCAAGGAAGTGCGCGAAATGCGCGAGAATGCCGAGGGGGTCGATCCGCGCAACCGTGGCTGGAAGGGCCTGTTCCGTGCCTGGGTGCGTCCGGCGCTCATTGCCGCTCTGGGTGTCGCATTCTTTACGCAATGCGGCGGCCTGGAGATGATGATCTATTATGCGCCGACCTTCCTGCGTGACGCAGGTTTCGGTGAGTCCTCGGCCCTGATGGCGTCACTGGGCGTGGCCATCACCTATTGCATCATGACGTTTATCGGCTGCCTGATCGTCGATCGTGTAGGTCGTCGTCGTCTCATGCTCATCATGGGGCCGGGCTCTGTCGTCAGTCTGATCGGGCTCGGTATCGTATTTGCCATGCATCCGGCACCGCATAGCGTCGGGTCCTATTTGGTCATCGTGTTCCTGCTGTTGTTCATGGCGTTCAATTCGGGCGGCATCCAGGTATGCGGCTGGCTGCTCGGGGCCGAGATGTTCCCGCTCTCGATGCGCGGTCAGGCTACGAGTCTTCATGCCGCCACATTGTGGGGGTCCGACCTGCTGGTCACGGGCACAGCCCTGACGCTGGTGCAGCTCATCACGCTGGGCGGAACAATGTGGTTCTATGCTGCTGTCAATCTGGCATCGGTTCTGTTCATCTACTTCTTCGTGCCCGAAACCGCAGGGGCTACACTGGAAGATATCGAGCTGGCCCTGCATGAGAAGCGTTTCCGTCCGACGCGTGGCCATACACGCATCGTATCGGAGGACGCGCAGGAAGAGGCTGCTGCCTGACAGAGCGGCTTTTAGCCGAAACAGCCCGGCCTGCGAGTTTTATCCGAGCTATCCTCCCGCGAACAGGGGGATATCCCGGGCCCCTGCCCAGACATGAAGGTCCTCGCGCTTGAGGGCGGCAGCCATCATGTCGGGAAAATGGTCTGGTGTGCAGGCGAAGACCGCACATCCCATCGCGGCAAATGCTTTGGCATGATCAGTGTCGCAAGCGGGACGGCCATCGTCCGAGAGCGCCAGCAGGACGATCAGGTTGACTCCGCTTTCAATCATCTCCGCAGCGCGAGCCAGCATCTGGCCTGCATCGCCGCCCTCATAGAGATCGCTGATCAGGATGAAGTGGGTTTTGGCAGGCTGCTCGATAAGCGATGCGCCATAGGCGAGAGCGGTATCGATATCTGTGCCGCCGCCGAGTTGTATACCGAACAGCACGCTGACAGGATCTTCAAGCTGGTCAGAGAGATCGATAATCGACGTGTCGAAGCAGATCAGGCGCATATCCAGAACGGGTAAAGATGCCATGACGGCTGAAAAGATCGAGGCATAGACCACGGAATTCGCCATGGAGCCCGACTGATCGACACACATGATAACCCGATCCAGATCGGCACGTGTCTGTCGGCGTCTGGCGTGCCCGACCAGCTTATGAGGCACCACTGTCTGGTAATCGGGTTGCCAGTGTTGCAGATTGGCCTTGATGGTACGAGGCCAGTCGATATCGGCAGGGCGCGGTCTGGCTGTGCGTTGCGAGCGGTTGATCGCGCCACGGATGGCATTCTGAGTCTCGACTGCAAGACGGGCCATAAGCGCGTCGACCACTTTTGAGACAACGAGCCGGGCTGTCTCGACCGTCCTCGCGGGCATGATATCTTTCAGTGCGATCAGATCGGCGACCAGATGAACATCGCCTTCCAGACTCTCGAGCAACTCGGGTTCGAGCAGCATGGCTTTCAGATTGTGCCGCTCGAGCGCATCGCGCTGGATGATCTGTACGACGGGGGCCGGAAAGAAACTGCGTATGTCGCCGAGCCAGCGCGCAATCTGCGGCGATGAGCTGCCGAGCCCTCCCTTGCGCCGTCCTTTGTCGACATTTCTGCCGTAAAGAGCGGTCAGGGCCCGGTCGAGACGCCGATCGTCCTGACAAAGTCCTTGTGTATCGTCTGTCCCAAGTGCCAGACACCAGCGACGATGTCTCTCGGCTTCTCCATCCTGGATAGCCTGTTGTGTCTTTTGCATGGTGGCAGTCATGATGCCAGTCCCAGAATACGGCATAGCAACGGGAGCGCCTCATTGCTGAAAATGGCAGAAAGGGGACCTGTCGTGTCTCCGGCGTAAACCGCTTTTGTCGGTGTAGGCTGAAGAAGGGTGTCCAGAAGGCGTTTACGGGTTGTAAGGGCGAAATCGCTGAAGCTTCTGCGCATCATGGGCAGGATCTCGATGAACTGGGTCTCATCGAGAGTCATGATCCAGTCATCCAGCGCAGCCAGGAGCGCATGATCCTGAACCAGTATTTCAGCACCGCCCGAAAGGAAGCTCTCGATGAAGTCACCCGCATCCGCAGCTGGGACAGGCGGAAGCAACGAACGCGAGAAACCTGCCAGAACGAACGTTACAGGTTCGGCCTGTCTGTCATGGAGGAGCCGCAACGCCGTGCCTCGTATCGTGGGCGACACGGTATCATGCGCGATGGCCGAGCGCAGGGCATGATCCCACAGGCCGGTCAGATGGGCTTCGCCGAACAGGGTGACAGATTGGTCGAAACCAGCCATGACCTCTTTCGTGCTGCACGCGGCCTTTTTGTCTATTCCGCGGCATGAGAACGAAAATCCAGCACATATTTCCACACATAGCGTCCAGACGAGCGTTCTCAGTGCGGCTTCAGGCAGAGGTCTTGCGCCGCCATAGCGCAGCAGTGAAACAAGTGTTACGACGCTTTCCATCAACGATGCCATGGACTGGGTCGTGACGGCGACATCGTGTAGTCTGGTAATGACTTGGTCCGTCGCATCGGGCAGATCGGCAAGGAGACACTGCCGCACGAGCCCGGACAGCACGGCGATATCCGCACTGCGTCCGGCGTCGGCAATCGCCTTGTTGTTTGCAGCCTGCTCGATGGTAACCCCGTAGGGTAGGGCCTGGACCAGAGCGATTGCATAGGAGGGCGACCAGCTCATCCGCCAGATTTCGCGATAGGTACCGCGTCCGGCTGCGCCATCGACAAGCCTCCCCCATGGAAGGTCAAGCACCGTGAGACGATGGAGCAGGGTCGAGCGCAACAGCCCGGCCTCCGTCCTCAGATCAAGGGTGATATCGCGTGGCTCGGTTTCGGGCTTGAGGCGGCATTTTTTCTGCCAGCGCTCCAGATCGCGGGCGAGGGGGATCTGAGGCACCGCAGGATCGAGTGCCCCGATTTGCTCACCGATCAGAAGCCGAGACTGGATCAAGCTCAGAGGTGCCGTTTCGCCATGGCACAGAACGGCATGCGCGGCATCCTGCATTTCAGCCAGATCGGGCAGGGATTTGCCTCTTATCGCGGCAAGAGCCAGAGCAAGACGTGCGGCTTCAAGGGTCGAGGCCGACGAGGTAACAAGACCCTCGCTACGCAGAAGTCCCGATACTTTTGCAAGCCATCCGGCAGTAAAACTTTCAGCGGTGAGGGGCAATTGAACGGCGCGCTCCTGCAGGTGCCAGAGATGGCGATACCAGCCCGGTGCCGTTACACCGGCGCTATAGCCCGATCCGCTGGCAAGTCTTGCGTCGCTCCAGGGCACCCAGGCCGAGTCCGTCCTGACCTTTTTCAGATCGCGTATCAGGGCCCGGTCTGCGGAGTAGCCGGTCTTTCGTTTCAGAGCCGGGACATGCCAGGCACCTGTTACGACTGCAATCTGACCCTCCTCATCTTTCAGTGCCTGACGCAGTGCAATGCGCATGAAAGCCTCGCGCAGCAGATCGCGTCTGTATCGTTGCGGGGTCAAGAGCGATCCAGTCTCGGCTGAGTCACGCAGTGCAGTCATGGCCGTGTCGATGGCTGCGAAAACAGCCGGTCCAGGAGCGGCATGCTCGACCATGGCATGCCACCAGGCCTCGCCATCCGCATATCCCGCAAGCTGCGCCAGATCGTCGAGCGGATCGAGCTTCGTAATTGCCTGCAATTCTGCCTGATGATCGTCTGTGTATGTCTTCTGATCTTGGTCGTTGTCCGCAAAGTTGCCCGCAGCGGGAGTTTCACGGCCTGGGGGGACGGACGTATCCTCCCATGCCAGAAGACAGGCGGCAGGCCAGTCAATGAAACGTACGTTCCGGTTGTGACGTGCAGCCCATAAAAGCGCCTGCCATTCGGGAGAATAATCGGCGAACGGGGAGAATACCGCATTGGCGGGATTATCTGTCTGGTAGTGCAGCAGTGCGAGCGGGGGCGTCATACCTTCGAGCGCGGCATAGGGCACCAGCCTATCTGCCTCGGGCTGTCCCTCTATCAGAACAAGGGCCGGAGCGAGATCGTCCAGGGCCGCGATCAGACTTGCTGCCGAGCCTGGTCCGTGATGACGTATGCCAAAGAAATGCAGACGTGGATCCATGGGTTGTCAGATCACATCCCGAATGGCGCCATAAAGATCGCGCCAGTCCTCACGCTTGCGCACGACATTTTCAAGATACTCCTCAAGAGCCTGCAAATCTGCGGCAGGATCTTTTACGATGGCACCGACCAGATTCCCGGCAAGCGATTGCGCGTCGATGGCGCCGCTGCCGAAATGGGCAGCTTCGGCCCAGGCATTGATTCCGGCGGAAATCGCTTCAGCGGTGGAGAGCGAGCCACTGATGGTCTTGAGCTTCAGCTTTCCATCCTGTGTCTGCCCTGCGCGTAACTCACGAAACATCGTCACGATACGGGCAATTTCCGCCTCTGCCGGAGCAATCGGCGGCAGAGCAAGAGAAAGCCCGATTTCACCAATACGACGGGTGACGATATCCGTTTCTTCCTCATACGTGGCAGGAGGCGGCAGAACGACGACATTGAACCGTCTTTTCAAAGCGGACGAAAGGTCGTTTACGCCTTTGTCCCGGTTATTGGCTGTCGCGATCACGTTGAAACCCGGTTTGGCATGGATGGCATCGTCGAGTTCGGGAATGGGCATCATTTTCTCTGAGAGAATGGTGATGAGCGTATCCTGAACGTCCGATCCCATACGGGTCAGTTCTTCCAGACGGACGAGTGTGCCGTCCTGCATGGCGCGCATCATAGGGGTGCGCACGAGAGCCTCGGGGTCGGGCCCCTTGGCGAGCAGCATGGCATAATTCCAGCCATAGCGTATCTGGCTTTCATCTGTGCCTGCCGTGCACTGGATAACCCGGCTTGAGGTGCCGGAGATTGCCGCCGTCAGATGCTCCGATACCCATGATTTAGCCGTGCCCGGCATACCCAGAAGAAGCAAAGCGCGATCGGTGGCGAGGGTTGCGACCGCAGTCTCGATCAGTCGCGGATTGCCTACGTATTTCGCGCTCACAGGCGTTCCATCTTTGGCTGAGCCGCCCATTAGATAGGTTACCACCGCCCGGGGCGAGAGCGCCCAGTTTGCCGGACGGGCATGGGTGTCGCCACGTTTGAGCGCATCGAGTTCATGGGCGTAGCGTTCTTCCGCGCCTTGACGCAGACGTGTTTCCGTCATGATGACGTCTTTTCCTGATAAAGTCTGATGAGGGTGTCGACCAGAAAGATAGCGCGTTCGCCTCCTCGCGGAGATCTGGCTTCAAGGTCATGACGCAGGGAGACGAGCCCCTCTGCAGGGGTCAGGGTGACACAGGCTACGAGACTACGCTCGCCGTGCGCGCCGTGATTTATGATCCCGTTCGACAGGATCTGTGCCTGAGCGCATGGCAGGGGGCCATCGCAGCGCTCTGCCAGACGTTCGATTGCATAGTGCCATGCGGTTGTGATCGGTAGATCGGCTTGATGAGCAGGGCTTGCGATGACTGCTTCGAGACAATGGCGGCGGTCTGCCGCAGAGCGTAGACCGAGTTCGTCAAGGCCGTATGCTACGAGAAATGGCCAGAGAGGTTCCGGGGCATGGGCCGCGAGTTTCGAAAGCATGGCCCAGTTATGGTCATTCGCAGCGGCTACACTCAAGCACTCCATCAGCCACTGGTCTTCGCTAGCCGCTGTCGCTAGATCGTCAGTGCTCATGCCCAGCATGGCGGCTATTACCCTGCTTTCAATCAGACAATAATCCTGCCTCATCCACATGCCGATCAAGCTTTTCTCGTCCCGGTGTTTTTCGAGTGTCGCGGGTAGCTGCAGGGTGATTGTGGACTTGCGTCGCAGCAGGCCGGACCGGGTGACGATAAGCCGGGAGATGAAATCCTTAAGCTGGGACTGGGTCCGTATCGAACCGGGTAATCGGTCAAGAAAAACGGTCGCGCATCTGCGTATCTCGGCCGAGCGGTCTTTGCACAGCGCCTCAAGCAGGGGGCGATCTCCAGCCGTACGATTGATCCAGAGCAGATTGACGAGCTGAAGCCTGGCTTCGGCTCTCTCTAGCGGCAGCTGTGCAGCAATGAGGTTGCGCGCCTGAATGGAGTCGCTTTCACGTAAAGCAGCAAGAAAGGCGAGACCGTCGGGGCGGGGGGCATGTGACCAGTTCGAGGCATTGATATCCTGAGCCACAGGGAAAGGCGTGCCGTCCCCATTCGTAGGTAGAAGAAAGGTAACGCGTTCATTCAGGGCGGCGTGATGACGCCGCCTGAATGCCCTGAGCTTTCCTTCATCGAAAGGGTGAAGCTGCAAGGCACAACGCGACAGGCACTGTGCGAGCGCCCGCCCGGCACTGTCCTTGCAGCTTCCCTGTTCTGTTCCGACAAGATGAAGAATCTGCCGTCTTGCTTCGTCGGAGACGATGGGGCGCGAGGCGACGAAAGGCAGAACGGTATCGAACATGTCCGGGCAGGCAGGCAGCCCGAAGGCGTGCGACTGGGTTAGCAGCGCCAAGACCGAGAGAGCGGCGGGGAGGGGAGGAATATTCTGCGATGCGCAAGAGGTAAACGCTACACCACAGAAATCAGGCAATGCCTCTGTATCGACCGGATGACGTGCCGTACCAAGCAGAAGAGATTGTGGGAGGCATGATCGGCGCATCAGAGCCTCCATATACCCAGCGAGGTACTGGCCAGCAAAGGAGTGAAAACCCTTCCGTTCCACAGACCGAACAGGCCCACTGGGCCGACACGGCACAGGCAGCGGGCAGAGTCGACGCAGTTTTGCACCACGGGAAGGACGATATCGTCCTCGACGAGAAAGAGACTGTCTCCTGAGCTGCGTAGAAAGACCGGTGACACTGCGAGAGGAAAATCACCGAGCCAGGGTTTTGCGGCAAGGGCGTGACGCCAGTCGTTCAGGGCGGTAGCAAGCGACCGGGGCCGGCATGACCACGGAGCAGATGCCTGTTCAGTGCCGTGGCTGGATGCAATCTGGACACGCAACGGCACAGGGGAGGGATAATAGACGCATTCTGCATCCATCGTGTCGTCGACGAGAAAAGGAAGCGACCCCGCTTGGCTTCCCGGAACGATATAATCGACCAGCAGAGCGAAAACGGTTGGCTCGTTTTCGAGCCCGAGCCATGTCTCGATACGCTTCATACGATCCGGTTGAACCGTTTCCTTGATGCCGAGAACACGCCAGGACCCGGAGCGCTTCAGTGCTGAAGATTCGCTGAGCAGCTCCTCGCGCGTCATGACCCAACCCGACGCTCTTCTGGCATCAGCGACGAGCGCGGCGGGTAGCGTGTCGGACCGGAGGCATGTCCGGCCCAGTAATAGCAAGGCAGCAAAGCATCTAGCCGCTTCGAAAGGGCGGTCGTGTGAGTCGATGGATAAAAGCATGTCGGGCAACGCCGACACACGATTGGCCAATCCCGGCGCTTTTGCATCGTAAAGGCGTTTTGCCAGGGTCACGCATGCGGTTCTGGCGCGCTGGTCGAACCCAGCCAGACCTTGATCGATCTGATCGCTGAGCCACTGTTCCATGCACTCCACCCCTTCGGTGAAGAGGGCTTCACGTTTGAGCCTGTTTCTCTCGCGCTGTGCATGGGTTTTGAGAAGGGAGGCCGCAGCGGGTCGTTCATTGCCGGCCTCCGCATCGGGCACAGAGAATCCGGCTTCTGCGCCCGACGCGTTTTCCTCTTGACTCTTTTGCTCTCTGTCTTGCGTACGGGCCGCCCCGCGACGGCGGGACAGCCACTCCTGCACCCAGAGTGGAATGGCGGGATCCACGGTAAAGGGAATCGTTCCAAGAGCACGAAAGCCCATCAGGGCCAGACAATGCTTGCATGGAAATTTTCGGCTTGGGCAGCTGCATTTATACCCGGCATCGCTTTCAGAAAGGCATACGCGATATGGTGTTGCTCCCGAACCCTGACATTCGCCCCAGACAAGGCCCCGGCCATCCTCGCCGAGATTGACCCAATGCGAAGGCGTCATGAGTTTTTGAGCAGCTGTCAGACTCGCCTGATCCGGCGCAAGTCGGGAGATCCGGTCAAGGGCGTCAGACAAAGGGGCTCCAGTCGATTGGGGTGGCCGAAAGGACAAAGTGCCAGAAGTAAAACGCTCGGTCGAATTAACAGTCCGTCGTATATCGACAGGTGAATGACGGGAGTCATCTGCCATCGACGTAAACTGTATTCCAGTCCGACCGGGATCGTGGCAGCTATGGATCGGCAATACCAGTCAGATTCGCTTGAGCAGGAAGCTGTTTTCTGCATCCTGGCTGGAAAGGGCCGACTGCAGGGAAGAGCGTGACGTCAATCTGGCGTTGCGCGTCGGAAATCGCTAAAAGCGGCCTCGGAATGACTGTTGCCCATCCGACCGCAGCGCCTTTGTGCCAGGGGAAACCATGCGGAACAGGCGAGAAGTAGGATCAATATGAGCTGGCTGACCGAATACGTTCGACCGAAAATCCGTGGCCTTCTACAGCGCGAAGTGCCGGAGAACCTCTGGACCAGCTGTGAGTCCTGCTCGCAGATGATCCTGATCAAGGATCTCGAAAAGGCACAGCGCGTCTGCCCGCATTGCGGCCATCATGGCAAGGCCAAGGCCAATGAGCGTCTCGACTGGACATTCGATGATGGCAAATACACCAAGATCGAGCTTCCCAAGGTGCCGAGCGATCCACTCGGTTTTCGCGACCAGAAGAAATATGCCGACCGTCTGAAAGATGCCAAGGCGAAGACCCATCTCGATGAGTCGCTCGCCGTAGCGCATGGCAAGATCGGCGGTCACGATGCGGTCGTCGCCGTCATGGCCTATGAGTTCATGGCCGGTACCATGGGCACGGCGCTGGGTGAGGCCTTTATCGCGGCATGCCGTCTGGCTGTACTGCAGAAAGCCGCACTGGTCATTTATACCGCATCGGGCGGTGCGCGCATGCAGGAAGGCGTTCTTTCGCTTATGCAGATGCCGCGCACGACCATTGGCGTCGAGATGCTCAAGGATGCGGGTCTGCCCTATATCGTCGTGCTGACCAACCCGACCACGGGTGGTGTGTCGGCTTCGTTCGCGATGCTGGGCGACGTGCAGATTGCCGAGCCCGAGGCTCTGATTGCTTTTACCGGCCCACGTGTGATTCAGGATACGGTGCGCGAGAAGCTCCCGGAGGGCTTCCAGCGTTCCGAATATCTGCGTGACCACGGCATGGTCGATATGGTCGTGGCCCGTCCCGAGCTGCATGCCATGCTTGGCCGACTGATCGGTATGATGATGAACAAGCCGGTCGAGTCCTCCGTCGAAGCGGCCTGACACCTCCGGTTTTCCTCCCGCCCTGCGTGACAGGGCGGGTTCTGACCTGCCTTCTCCCGAAGTGACCCATGACGACAAAAGCCGCTCCGGCCAAGCTCAGCGATGAATATGAGGGCCGGACCGGTGTCGTTCTGGCTCGCGTGCAGGCGCTCTACCCTAAACTGATCGATCTTTCCCTGTCCCGGCTCCATACCCTGCTGGACAAGCTGGGTAACCCTGAGCGCGCATTGCCGCCCGTCATTCATGTGGCAGGCACGAACGGCAAGGGCAGCACCTGCGCCAATCTGCGCGCTATTGCCGAGCAGGCCGGTATGGCCGTGCATGTCATGACCAGCCCGCATCTTGTGGATGTGACAGAGCGCTTTCGTCTGGCCGGGAAGCTGGTCAGTGAAGAAGAACTCGTCGACACGCTCGAGGAGATCGAGCGGGTCAATGACGGGGCGCCGATCACAGTGTTCGAGGTTCTGACGGCGGCCGGTCTGCTTCTGTTTTCGCGTCATCCTGCCGATCTGGTCATTCTGGAAGTCGGTCTCGGCGGTCGACTGGATGCGACCAATGTCGTCGCGCGCCCGGTCGCCTGCGTGATCACCCCCGTCGACCTCGATCATCAGGCGTTTCTGGGAGAGACGCTCGCCCTGATCGCCTCTGAAAAAGCCGGGATCATCAAGCCGGGCGTGCCGGTGGTCTGCGCAATGCAGCATGATGAAGTGCGTAACGTCATCGAGGCCAAGGCGTCGTCCTGCGCTGCGCCGCTCTGGCTGGTCGGGCGCGATATCGACTATGCCTGGCATGAGGATGACAGCCCGGCTGGCGGGATGTCTCCCGCTGCTGACGGAGGCGACGGGACGCTGGCGTATCGCGATCCCCTGGGTGAACTGACGCTCTCGGCACCGGGATTGAAAGGCGTGCATCAGGCGGCCAACGCTGTGCTTGCGGTATCTGCGTTACGGGCAAGCGGTCTGGCTCTGCCAGAGACTGCCTGGGCAGGCATAGCCCATACCCGATGGCCTGCAAGACTGCAGCGTCTTGAGGGAAAGCTTGCAGCTCTTCTGCCCGAAGGGTGGGAGCTGTGGCTCGATGGCGGCCATAATCCGAATGCCGGCGAAGCGCTTGCTGCGACACTCGCGAGCTGGTCGGACCGCCCGCTTCATGTGATTGTCGGGATGAAACAGAGCAAGGATGCTGCGGGTTTTCTGACCCCCATCCAGCGTCATGCGACAACCCTCCATGCGGTGGCCGAAGAAGGGCAGCATCTGGCTTTGCCTGTCGATGATATCATCGCCGCATCGGGCGGTGTTGCTGTTGCCGGTCCGACCCTTGCTACGGTCCTGCCCCGTTTGCAGGGTTCCCCTGCCCGAGTGCTGATCTGTGGCAGTCTCTATCTGGCGGGTGTGGTTCTCAGGCAGGATGGAACGATACCCTGCTGAATATTTGCCGGGTCGATGGAAGTATCTCGCGTCGGGAGACCTGTAATTTTTTGCCAGTCATGATGTGATCGGCGGTGGTTGGCCTCGCACAGTGACGGTAGTGAAAAAAAGCTCTATCCGCCGTATCCGTATCTCCAACGCATGTCTTCAGCCTGCAGATATCCTTGAAGTTACTTTGAAGGTCGCAGGGGACTTGTGCATATGAAAGGGAGAAGGAGTTAGAAATGCGTTATCTCGTCACCGGAGGGGCTGGGTTCGTTGGCAGTCATGCCGTGCTCGGCTTGCTCGATGCCGGTCACGAGGTGGTCGTAGTCGACAATCTTAGTACTGGACATCGCGAGGCCGTACCCACCGGTGTGACGCTTCATGAAATAGATTTGATGAATCCTCGCGATATAGCGGACGTTGTTGGAAGTCAGAACTTTGATGCTGTTCTGCATTTTGCAGCAATTTCACTGGTCGGCGAAAGCATGGCGGACCCGCTACGTTATTTCGAGCAAAACTGTGTTTCTTCCCTCAATCTGATACGTGCCCTGGTTGACCATAAAGTCTCCAAGCTTGTCTTCTCATCGACGGCAGCTCTTTTTGGGGGACCCGAGCGTGACGCGCCTATCCCCGACGATGCACCGATCGAACCGGGGTCCCCGTACGGTGAAAGCAAGCACATGATCGAACGGGTGCTTCACTGGGCTGACAGGATTCACGGTCTCCGCAGCGCATGCTTGCGTTACTTCAACGCAGCAGGAGCCGATATCGCCGGACGCGCCGGGGAGGATCATCGTCCTGAAACACATCTCGTACCGATTGCGATTGATGCTGCTTTGGGCCGTCGTTCGCAGCTTAGTGTCTTCGGAACAGATTATCCGACACGCGACGGCTCTTGCATTCGCGATTACCTGCATGTTGGCGATCTCTCGACAGCTTATCGTCATGCACTTGAGAGTATTTCTGGGCGTAGCGTAACCTATAATCTAGGCAGCGGGGCCGGCTATTCGAATATTGAGGTTATTCGTGCGGTCGAACGTATAAGCGGACGGCGTCTGCTCTGGGAAGCGGCGCCGCGCAGGGGAGGCGATCCAGCGACGCTGATCGCAGATGCGAGCAACTTCAGAAAGGACACAGGCTGGTCACCATGCCTGTCTGATCTTGATACGATTGTTGAGTCCGCCTTCCGCTGGCGTGAGACGCATCCACACGGTTACGGCATACTCTGAGATCACGGAGTAAGCCGGCTATACTTCATGTTCAGCCCAGTGATGACATATCGGCACGATTTCGTCGCTCGAACGGTGCACGTCTGACGTAACGGCCTTTGCCGCGCTCGGCGCGAAGGGTGCCGTCGTCCCATACCATCAGGCTCTGGCTGATCGTTCTTTTTGCAACGCCTGTCAGGGTCATGCCCTCATAGAGCGTGTAATCGACATTATGGTGGAGTGCCTCGTTGGAAATCGTGCGCGTGGCTGTAGGATCCCACAGGACGAGATCGGCATCGGCGCCCGGTGCGATACAGCCTTTTCTCGGGTAGATATTGAAAATGCGTGCCGTATTGGTCGAGGTGATGGCCACGAATTGTTCCGGGCTCAGCCGTCCACTCACCACGCCATGATGCCAGAGCACACTCATGCGCTCTTCAATCCCGGGGACGCCATTGGGTATTTTTGTAAAATCGCCCCGTCCGCGTTCTTTCTGTGTGCGACAAAAGCAGCAATGATCCGTGGCAGTGGTTTGCAACTGCCCTGACACCAGACCGCCCCAGAGTGCCTGTTGATGGGATTTCGGCCGAAATGGCGGGCTCATGACATGACGCGCGGATGAGAGCCAGTCCGTCGTATCGTAGACGCGCTCGTCGAACACCAGATGCTGGGGCAGGACTTCACCATATATTTTCAGCCCCTTGAGCCGTGCAGCAGCGATGGCTTCTGTGGCCTCACGGGTTGAAACATGGACGATATAAAGCGGTGTATCGTGCAGAGAGGCCAGTGCGATGGCGCGCTGGGCTGCCTCTCCCTCGACTTGCGCTGGCCGGGAACGTGGATGCGCCTCGGGGCCGGTTTCTCCTGAGGCCAGTAACTCTGCCTGCAGAAAGGAAACGGCATCGCCGTTTTCAGCATGGACGGTGCAAAGCGCGCCGAGTTCGCCGGCGCGCTGCATGGAATGCAGAAAGATAGCGTCGTCGATCATCAGCGCATTTTTATAGGCCATGAAATGCTTGAAGGAATTGACGCCACCTTCGTGCACAAGCCGGCCCATATCTGTATGAACGCGGTCGTTCCAATGCGTGACCGCAACATGGAAACCATAATCCGAAGCCGATTTTTCAGCCTTGACGCACCAGTCCTGCCACGCCTCGAACAGGGGTTGCCCTTCTGCGGGTATGACGAAATCGATGATACTCGTTGTCCCGCCCGCCAGACCTGCTGCGGTGCCGGTAAAGAAATCGTCGCTGGCGGTCGTGCCCATGAAAGGCATTTCCATATGGGTATGCGGGTCTATCCCGCCCGGCATGACCAGAAGCCCGGAGGCATCGACGATCTCGCAGCCGGTCGGACAGTCCAGATCGGGGCCTACGGCAGCAATACGGCCTTCATCATCACACAGAACATCACTGCGCGTACTGCCCTCGGCTGTAACGATCGTTCCACCCTTGATGAGCAGCATGACACTGTTCCCCTGTGAAAAAGCCCGGATAAAAGAACCAGCTATAATATCGTTGTAATACCGAAATCATAGAGCTAGCCTGACCAGATGGTCAATCTGTTGCTGGAAGCCTGGGCTTTCAGCTTGGAACGAGCAGGATGGTTCTGCCGCAACGATCCTGACAAGGTTGTCGGGACAGGGCAGTTGGAACTGGGCAGTTGGAACATGGCAATCGTGCCGGGGCGACCGGGGAAAGGATGGCGATGACGCAGGCACACGTGAACATGCTCTCTGGACCGTTATCGAATGAGGATCTAGCCCCCGTGGCAGAGCGACACTGGGAGTGGAGAGACTATCTGTTCCTCTGGATGTCCAATGTGCACAGCGTCGCCGGCTATATGACCATAGGCAGTTCTTTCATGATGGGCCTGCCTGTAGGGACCGTTCTGTCAGGATTGCTTGCTGCTGTTATCATCGTGCATGTGCTGTGCAATCTCGTGGCTCTTCCCAGCCAGCGTGCCGGCGCACCGTTTCCCGTGATTATCCGTGGGGCTTTTGGCGTTTATGGCGCAGTCATTCCCGCTCTGGTGCGTGGGATTATCGCTGTGGGATGGTACGGCATACAGACCTGGCTGGCCTCGAATGCCATCGTGCTGCTCATTCTGCACATGGTCCCGGGTGCGATGAACTATGCCGATTTCCATCATCATGGGGCGCTGGGCCTTTCCATGATCGGATGGGGAGCGTTTGTGTTCGTCTGGCTGCTTCAGATTGCAGTATTCTGGCGCGGCATGGAGGCAATACGGCATTTTATCGACTGGGCAGGGCCTGCGATCTATGTGGTCATTCTCGGCCTCGACATCGCCCTTCTGTTCAGAACGCATGGGAGTATTCATTTCGAGGTTCTGCCGCAGGGCAATGTTTCCTGGTCAGTCGCTCTTGCAGGTGCGATGAGCGTTACCTCACTGACCTTGGCCTATTTTTCTCCGATCATTCTCAATTTCGGTGATTTTGCGCGTTATGGCACAGGCATGGGCGCTGTACGTCGGGGTAATTTCTGGGGGCTGCCTGTCAATTTCATGGCCTTCGTCCTGCTTGTTCTGACCACTATCGTGCTGGCCCGTTCGGCACTCGGAAAACTGATTCTCGATCCGGCCGAAACCATCATGCTTTTCGATAGTCAGACGATCATGCTGGTTGGGACAGTCACGCTGGTCGCTGCAACCATCGGCATCAACATCTCAGCCAATTTCGTCTCGGCGGCTTTCGATTTCTCGAATATTGCGCCATCCGCCATTTCGTGGCGCAAGGGTGGATTGATTGCCTCGATCGGTGCCGTTCTGCTGACGCCCTGGAACCTCTATGCGCATCCGGAACTGATCCACCTGACCCTTGATTTTCTTGGCCTGTTTGTCGCCCCTGTAACCGGTATCCTTCTGATCGATTACTATCATGTGCAGAAAACACGGCTCGATCTCGATGCGCTTTATTCCATAGATCCCAAGGGGCCGTACTGGTACAGAAAAGGTATCAATCCTCGTGCCGTTTGTGCACTGTGCCTATCCGTCGCACTCGGCCTGATCGTGGTTTTTCTGCCTGCGTTGCGCTGGGCTCAGAATTACGCCTGGATCATCGGTTTCCTGTCAGGCGGATTTTTCCACTTTATGCTTTCGAGCCTGTCGGTGAGGGCTGGAAAAGCGGTCTCACAAGGATCATGAATGTATCGAGTGCGGTATCGTAATCGCGCATATCGAGCGGTGCATTTTCCAGGAGTGCCTCGAACTGCACCTGCATATCGGCATAGGCCTGCGTGCCCGACCAGAGCAGACAGAGAAAATGCGTGGGATCGATCGGTGTCATGAGCCCGCGTGACTGCCAATCGAGAAAGAGTGCGGCATGTCGGGCCACATGGGCACGCAGCACGTCTCTCAGAAAACTGCCGAGATTATGCCCACCCGAAAGAAGCTCCTGAGCGAAGAGCCGTGAACCCTCCGGACGCGTACGGGAAAAGCCTATTTTCGCGCGAAGATATCCCTCCATACCCTCCAGCGGGGAGCGATCCGGATTAAGCCAGTGGTCGGCATCGCCCAGCCATACCTCAAGAAGGCGGTTGAGCGTGACATTGTAGAGTTCTTCCTTGGAACCGAAATAATAGAGGATATTGGCTTTGGGGATGTCGCACAGGGTGGCGATTTCTTCGAGCCGCGTACCTTTGAGGCCGCGCCTGCCGAAAACCGTTTCCGCAGCGTTAAGGATCTGGGGCAGGACGGCCTGTCGCGGGGCGCTCGGCTTTCTGGGTCTGGGACGATCTGTCGTGATATCTCCCCGTCTGCGCCCTCCGATGGCATCGATCCGGTCTGCAAGAGGTGCCGTCATGTCGTTCATTCCGCTCTCTCCTGCCTGATGTCTGCCGCATTCCGACCGGGCGGTATCCCGGAGCAACGCGGATATGGATCAGAAAACCCTGTCTGCACGCAAAATAGCTCCCAGAAGCACGTTGGCGCCCGCTTCGGCCTCTGCCTCGGTGATGCTTTCGGCTTCGTTATGGCTCAGCCCGTCACGACATGGCACGAAAATCATGGCCGTTGGCGTAACACGTGCGAGATAGGCTGCGTCATGACCGGGGCCCGACACGATTTCCATAGGGGTGAATCCGGCCTCGTTTGCGGCTTCGGCAACCATATCGATACAGCGCCGGTCGAAGGGGACGGCAGGGGCATCCCAGATACGGGTCATCTGCAGGGTTACCCCGGCTTCTTCGGCAATGGCAGCCAGTCTGGCTTTCATCATCTCTTCCATTCCCGCCAGAGCGGTATCGTCGGGATGGCGCAGATCGATGGTGAAAAAGGTCTCTCCGGGAACGACGTTATGACTGTTGGGCCGGTTTTCGATCAGCCCGACCGTGCCGAGACCCTCGGGCGCAAAAGCCTGTGCCACATCGGATACTGCCACGATCATGGACGAGGCTGCGAGAAGTGTATCGGCACGCATGGTCATGGGGGTCGAGCCCGCATGGGCATCGCGTCCGGTGAGCGTTACCTCATACCAGCGCATGCCCTGCACGCCTGTCACTGCGCCAATCACCCGGTTTTCAGCCTCAAGAATCGGACCCTGTTCGATATGCAGCTCGAAATAGGCTGCGACCGGATGATCGCCGCAGGGTTGCGTGCCGCGATAGCCGATAGCATCCAGCGCATCGCCAAAGCGGTCACCCGCACGGTCGCGCTTGTCGAGCACCTCGCTCTCGCTGAAGGCGCCAGCAAAGGCGCCCGAACACATCATGGGAGGCGAAAAGCGTGAGCCCTCCTCGTTGGTCCAGTTGATCAGCTCGATCGGATGGTGTGTCACATGACCTGCCTCGCGCAGGGCGCGGAGTACGGCCAATCCACCTAGGACGCCAAGAATACCGTCGAATTTCCCGCCCGTAGGCTGGGTATCCAGATGACTGCCCATGGTGATGGGGGGCAGATCGGCATTCTGCCCTTCCAGACGGGCAAACATATTGCCCAGACGGTCTACCGTCACGGTGCATCCCAGTGACATGCAGGCAGAAGCGAACCAGTCACGAACCTGACGGTCCTCGTTCGTCAGGGTCAGGCGCCTGATACCGCCTTTTTCCGTGCCGCCGAAACGGGCCGTTTCCATCAGATCGGCCCACAGGGCCTGTCCATCGATACGGATATTGCTCATGGGGCAGGCGGTCCTTTCAGGCGGAAACACGATGGGGATTGGAGGGATGGTCGAGCCATGTCATTTCACCCTCCGTCGGTTGAGGGGCCATGGTGATGCAGTCATCCACCGGGCAGACATGGGCGCAAAGATTGCAGCCCACGCATTCCGCCTCGATCACACTGTATTCGCGCCGGTCCGGCCCGATGCTTCTGGCAATGGCCTGATGCGACGTGTCCTCGCAGGCGATATGGCACAGCCCGCATCCCACGCAGCTCTCCTGGTCGATCTGCGCGATGGTGTGGAACTTCATGTTGAGCTGGTTCCACGGCACAAAGCGCGATACGGCCCGTCCACTCAGATCGGGCAGCGTCGCATAGTCCTTGCTGTCCATCCAGTTCGAAAGCCCGTCGATCATGTCCTCGACGATACGAAACCCGTAATGCATGGCGGCTGTGCAGACCTGTAGCGTGCTCGATCCCATGGCGAGGAATTCGGCCGAGTCCCGCCAGGTACTGATGCCCCCCATGCCCGAAATGGGCATTCCCGCCATTTCAGGGTCGCGGGCAATCTCGCCGATCATGCGCAGGGCAATAGGCTTGACTGCTGGGCCGCAATAGCCGCCATGCGTACCCTTGCCACCGACGACCGGCATGGGGGCCATGGCGTCCAGGTCAACCCCGATGACCGACTGGATAGTGTTGATGAGCGATACCGCATCGGCTCCACCACGACGGGCAGCGCGCGCGGGCATGAGAATATTGGTGACATTGGGGGTGAGCTTGACGATGACCGGCATGCGCGTGTTCTGCTTGCACCAGCGCGTGACCATCTCGACATATTCAGGCACCTGCCCCACAGCGGAGCCCATATTGCGCTCGGACATGCCATGCGGGCAGCCGAAATTCAGCTCGATTCCGTCCGCTCCCGTCTCCTCAATGAGCGGCAGGATGGCTTTCCAGCGATGTTCCTCGCAAGGCACCATGAGGCTGACGACGAGTGCCCGATCCGGGAAATCGCGTTTCACGCTCTTGATCTCGGCAATATTGGTGGCAAGCGGCCGGTCGGAAATAAGCTCGATATTATTGAGCCCCATAAGGCGCTTGCCTTCGAACTGGAGCGCGCCGTAGCGCGAGCTGAGATTGACCACAGGCGGGTCTTCTCCCAGCGTTTTCCAGACCACGCCGCCCCAACCGGCTTCGTATGCACGGCGTACGTTATATTCCTTGTCGGTCGGTGGGGCAGAAGCCAGCCAGAACGGATTGGGGGAGGTGATGCCAGCAAAATTGCTAAGCAGATCGGCCATGATCAGGGGGCTCCTGTGCCGGAGAGAGAAAGACCGGAAAGGGTCAGGTCACCATGAATGGCCTGTGCTGCCTCACGCCCGTCGCGCACGGCGGCCACAGTGAGGTCTTCCCCCGCTGTGCAATCACCTCCGGCATAGACGCCAGCCAGCGAGGTACGCCCTTTTTCATCCACTACGAGGCGGCCGTTTTCGATCAGGATCTGATCCTGAGAGAGTGGATCGGGAACGAAAACCTGCCCGATAGCCTTGAGCACCATATCGGCGGCAATCGTAAACTCGGCAGGGGGCATGCCGGGCCCGCCCAGGGTCTCCGGGGGCGTGTCAGTGCGTCTGAACGTCACGCCGGTCAGGGCGCCATTGTCGAATTCCAGCCGGGTCGGCGCTGCCCAGAGCCGAAGCGTCACGCCATTGGTCTGCGCCCAGTCGCGCTCGATCTCTGTGGCCGACATGGTGAGCTCACCCCGGCGATACACCAGCGTCACCTCCTCGGCACCGAGGCGTTTTGCCTGTACGGCGGCATCGATGGCTGTGTTGCCACCACCGATCACGACCACACGACGCCCGATCTGCACCGAGGCGAGCGGGTGGGAGCGCAGATGCTCGATAAATGCCACGGCATCCCTGACGCCGGGCATGGTCTCACCCGGCAGGCCGAGCGCCCGTACACCTGACAGGCCAATGGCCAGAAAAACGGCGTCGTAATCCTGACGCAGCGCTGCAAGGCGGATTGTTTCGCCCAGAACGGTTTTGCCCTGATAGTGAATACCGCCGATGGCCATCAGGAAATCGATTTCCTTCCGGGCGAAATCATTGGCCAGCTTATAAGCCGCAACGCCGTATTCGTTCAGCCCGCCCGGTTTCTCGTGCTTGTCGAAAATCGTTACCTCATGGCCGTGCATGGCCAGACGGTGCGCACAGGCGAGACCGGCAGGGCCGGCACCCACGATAGCGATATGACGCCCTGTCGGCGCGGCGCGTGTGAAAGGATAGGAGCCCTGTGCCATCTGCCAGTCTGTAGCGTAGCGCTGCAGGGCGCCGATGCGAACGGGCTTATGGGCTTCTATGGCCGTATGTACGCATTTCTGCTCACACAGGATCTCGGTCGGGCAGACCCGGGCGCAGGAACCGCCGAGAATATTCGACTGAAGGATGGTTCTGGCCGCCCCGGCCGTATTTTTCGTGGCGATCGCCTTGATGAAGCGGGGGATGTCGATATCGGTCGGACACGCCTCGATACAGGGAGCATCGTAGCAGTAAAAACAGCGATCGGCTTCGAGTGCAGCCTGCTCGGGGGTCAGTCCCGGATGCGCATCGGCAAAATTTTGCGCCAGAATATCTTGGGGCAAACGTCCACAGGCAATATCGGGGCGCATGGGAGAATCCGGTTCTGTTTGTTCCGTAAAAAGAACGTTACGGCTGCTCCGATGCGTCCTGCAAGGAAAAACTGACTGAATGTTCAGATATTATCGGCTGGGCCGCGATTTCCGGTCCGGAAGGGAAATAGGGCGGTTTTGCTAGAATGATGGGGTTCGATTGAAAACCTACAACACAGGCCCCGTTCAGCCGGTCATAAAAAAGATTTCGCGCATCTCATACGTGAGAAACAGGCATGTCCCCACGTAAATATGATTCGTCCGTTGAGGATAGAGGATCGATCTTCGTTCGTGCAGGGATGAATGAGCGTGGACCTGGCAGCGACAGGACACTGAAGGGGGTATGGCATGAGAATGATCGGGCTTCTGGGCGGTATGAGCTGGGAGAGCTCGGCCATGTATTACCGGCTGCTCAACGAAGGCGTGCGTGACAGGTTGGGGCCAGCCTCATCGGCCAGATGTCTGCTGTGGTCGTTCGATTTTGCCGAGATCAAGACGCTGCAGCATTGCGATGCGTGGGATGTGCTGACCGAAAAGCTGATTGAGGCCGCGCGTCATCTGGAAAAGGCCGGCGCCGACGATCTGGTGATCTGCACGAACACCATGCATCGCGTGGCCGAGGCCATCGAGGCTGAACTCTCGATACCTGTTCTGCATATTGCTGACGCGACTGGAGAACGGATCAGGCAGTGCGGGGTGCGTCGGGTTGGATTGCTCGGAACGATTTTTACGATGGAGCAGGATTTCTACAAGAACCGGCTGACCGAGCGTTTCGGCCTTGAGGTCATCGTTCCCGACAAGCCGGATCGGAAGGAAGTTCATCGTATCATCTACGATGAGCTTGTGGCCGGGCAGATCGTGGAGTCATCGCGGGATCTCTATCGTGCCATCATGGCCCGTCTCGTTGCCTCAGGGGCAGAGGCGATCATTCTCGGTTGTACGGAAATCATGCTGCTCGTCAGGGATGGCGATTGCGATGTCCCGCTTTTCGATACTACGGCCATTCATGTTCAGGCAGCACTGGAAAGAGCCCTGGCCGACTAGCCTCATAGCGGAACGACAGCGTCAGACGCGTTAATGTCCCACAGGGCATGCCTGAACCATTAACGAATCGCTTTCACGTTTTACCGGTCACGACCCGGGGGATTCACTATGATGCTTCTGCTTGTACACTGAGGCTGCAGTCCATAACGTTTCGATAATGGATCGTTGTGGTATTCCGGATCTAACAAGGCTTTCAGGCCAATGCTGTTGTTTCACCGAAATGCTTCCTGAGGTTTCGAAAGGCTGTGCAGGATTGTGGTGGATGATCGTCACCAGGTCATTCGTCAGAATCCGATGAACGTGTTCTGCCACATGCGAGACATGCCGTCTCGAGTGAAGGCCATGCTGTCCGTTTCTGTCACCGTTCCTGTCACCGCCACCGTTACTGGGGCTCTTGCAAAAAACCGCACCCTTGCCAGAGCGTTGCCTGTTACGGCCTCATTTCCAGGATTACCCGTCTCTTGCGCCCATTCATTTTCGGTACGTTGTTTGTCGTTGTCATTCTGAACTGGCTCTGGCCGCTTCCTTTGGCACTTCCCGTCAAACTCGCCGCGGTCGTGCTGATCGTCATGGCTGCGCTCTATCATCAATGGTGCCGCCTTTCTTCCGGTTCCGTTTTTACCCCGGAGATGCCGCGCCCGCTGATCATTCTGTTCAACTGGGCCTTCGGGGCCCTGATGTTCGTCACCCTCGGGCAATTGCTCGTCGATATCGTGGCTGCCCTGATTGCGCTGGTACAGTGGCATGGCATCGTGATCGGCACCGCCCCGCGCGTTGGGGTCGGCGTAGTGGCTGCTTTTCTTTCGGCGCTGGGTGTCTGGAATGCCATACGCGTGCCACCGGTCCGGCATGAGACCGTTTTCATTCCCGGGCTCGCACTTGTTTTTGACGGCTATCGCATAACCCAGTTGACGGATCTGCATATCACGCGGCTTTTTCCCCGTCGCTGGGCCGAAGAGGTGGTGGCGCGCACCAATGCCATCGGAGCGGATCTGATTGTGGTGACCGGCGATTTCATCGATGGATCGGTGGCCATGCGTCGCGACGACGTGGCCCCGCTTTCACAGCTCAAAGCCCCCGATGGTGTGATAGCCTGTCCGGGCAATCATGAGTATTTCTTCGATTATCGTGAATGGATGCAGCATCTCGCAACGCTCGGCTTTCACATGCTGCTCAATACGCATTGCGTCATCACCCGCGCAGGCGCGTCGCTTGTGGTTGCAGGCGTGACGGATCGCTCAGCAGGGCGACACGGCGAAGCCAGACCCGATCTGGCGGCTGCTCTCGCCGGGCGGCCTGCTGACGCGCCGGTCATTCTGCTCGATCACCAGCCCGGTGAAGCGCGTCAGGCTGCCGAACGCGGCGTATCGCTCCAGCTGTCAGGACATACGCATGGCGGTATGCTCTATGGTCTGGATCGCATGGTAGCGCGGGGAAATAACGGTTTTGTCTCGCGGCGCTATGAGATCGGCGCCATGACGCTCTATGTCGGTAACGGTACCGGCATCTGGCCCGGCTTCGCTTTGCGCCTTGGAAGACCCTCAGAGATTACCTGCTTTCATCTCAAGTCGGCCTGAGCACAAGGGGGAGGTGGCTCGGTCTGACCGATGGGGTCCTGATGTAGGCATGACTGTATGAAGCTGCTACGTCCGGCAGGCGCGATGGCTGCGGTGAAAAATGTGCCATCGGTCAGGGCATGACTCTGGCGCTTCGTTGATACCGGGGAGCCCTGTCATCGAGAGCTGGCGCGGCAACGGGTTTTGTATGGACGGGGGAAGAAAATGGGCCGGTATTGCGTGACAGTGACATGTGAGGCGCGTCGCGGCATTGTCGCTGTGATCTCTGGTTATCTTGCCGGGAAAGAATGCAATATCCGCGATAGTTCGCAATTCGACGATATCGAATCGAACCGCTTTTTCATGCGCACGAGTTTTCTTGCCGAGGCCGATACCAGCCTTGAGGAATTGCAGCGTGATTTTGCACCGATCGCCCGACAATACGGGATGACGGCTACTTTCCATGACGAGAACGAGCGCCTGAAGGTCGTGATTATGGTGTCACGCTTCGGTCATTGCCTGAACGATCTTCTTTACCGCACCCGCATTGGCGCCCTGCCGATCGATATT
Source organism: Colias nastes (assembly GCA_907164665.1). Classification (NCBI taxonomy): domain Eukaryota; kingdom Metazoa; phylum Arthropoda; class Insecta; order Lepidoptera; family Pieridae; genus Colias; species Colias nastes. The sequence continues at coordinate 8,470 of CAJQZM010042322.1, read as the reverse complement.
GTCGCAGTGATTTCCAATCATCTGGATTTCCAGAAGCTTGTCGTCAATCACGATATTGCATTCCACTACGTCAAGGTGACGAAAGAGAACAAACCCGAGGCCGAGGCGCAGCAGCTGGCCATCATACGCGAAAGCGGAGCGCAACTGGTGGTTCTGGCGCGCTATATGCAGGTGCTGTCCGATGAGATGTGTCAGGCGCTTTCGGGGCGTACCATCAACATCCATCATTCTTTCCTGCCCAGCTTCAAGGGAGCCCATCCCTACCACCAGGCCCATGCGCGTGGCGTCAAGCTGATTGGGGCCACCGCCCATTATGTGACGGCCGCGCTCGATGAGGGGCCGATCATCGAGCAGGACATCATTCGCGTTTCGCACAACCAGTCAGCCGATGACTACGTCACGCTGGGGCGCGATGTGGAAAGTCAGGTTCTGGCGCGGGCAATCCATGCCCATGCCCATCGTCGTGTCTTTATCAACGGCAAGAGCACGGTCGTTTTCCCGGCAAGCCCCGGTTCATTTGCGTCCTCCCGTAACGGTTGAGAGGGGGCGCAGAATGCGCCGGGGTGAGGGTGATGCGCTACCGGACGTGACCCGGATTAAGCCTGTGACCGCTCTCAGGCGCAGGTCAGTTCGCGCCTGACGATTTCGGCGCCTCCCGCCAGCGCCTTGAGCTTGCCTCTGGCGACGCTGCGCGAGAGCGGTGCCATGCCGCAATTGGTGCAGGGGCAGAGGTTTTCGGCATCGACGAATTGCAACGCCTTGCGCAGGGTATCGGCCACTTCCTCAGGCGTTTCGATGCGGTTGCTTGCCACATCTATGGCCCCGACCATCACCTTCTTGCCGCGCAGCAGTTCGATCAGCTCCATCGGTACGTGGGAGTTCTGGCATTCCAGCGAAACGAGATCGATGCTTGAGGCCTGAAGTCTGGGGAAGGTTCGCTCATACTGCCGCCATTCGTGACCGAGGGTCTTTTTCCATTCCGTATTGGCCTTGATGCCGTAGCCGTAGCAGATATGGACGGCAGTCTGGCATTTCAGCCCTTCGATAGCGCGCTCGAGCGTGGCGATGCCCCAGTCATTGACCTCATCGAAAAACACATTGAAAGCGGGCTCATCGAACTGGATAATATCGACCCCGGCCTGTTCCAGTTCTCTGGCCTCGGCATTGAGAATGGCGGCAAATTCCCAGGCCAGTTTCTCGCGGCTCTTGTAGTGCGCGTCATAGAGCGTATCGATCATGGTCATGGGGCCGGGCAGCGCCCATTTGATGGGGGCTTTTGTCTGCTGGCGCAGAAATCGGGCGTCTTCCACAAAAACGGGTTTTTCGCGCGCGACAGCGCTCACTACCGTCGGCACACTGGCCTCATAGCGATTGCGTATGGTGACGGTCTCGCGCTTTTCGAAATCGACACCGGCCAGATGCTCGATAAAGGTGGTGACGAAATGCTGGCGCGTCTGTTCGCCATCACTGACGATATCGATCCCTGCGACCTGCTGTTCGAGCAGCGAGACGCGCAATGCATCCTGCTTGGCCTCGGTCAGGGCCTCGCCTTCCATTTTCCAGGGAGACCAGAGTTTTTCGGGTTCTGCCAGCCATGAGGGTTTGGGCAGGCTGCCAGCCGTGGCAGTCGGGAGAAGCTTTTTCATAGGGTAGGACTTTCCGGGAGTTCCGTCTGGGCAATCAGGCCGCATTCTGGCTCGACCACCGGTCGAGAAAGGATTTATGCGGCGCGATAAAATGTTCGCCTGCAAACTGCCCCTGCTCGATGGCCAGACGTGTGCGTTCATCGCGGTCGTAGACGATACGCGTATTCGAATAATCGCTGTGTTTGAGGCTCGGCTTGAAGTGCGCCGAGGCAGCGGCGTTCGCATTGTAGATTTCGGGGCGATAAATGCGCTGGAATGTTTCCATCGTGCTGATCGTGCCGATCAGTTCGAGGGGGGTATACTCGTTGAGAAGATCGCCGAAAAAATAAAAGGCGAGCGGGGCTTTTGCACCGGGCGGCATGAAATAGCGCACCCGCATACCCATTTTTGCGAAATAGCTTTCGGTCAGGGAGGCTGCATCGGGTGTATATTCGACACCCAGAACCGGGTGATGGTTATCGGTGCGGGTATAAACCCTGTTTTCTGAAACGCTCAGGCAGATCACAGGATATTTCGTGAAATGCGTTTTGTAGATCTCAGAGGCGATAAAGGCCTGAAAAATCCTCCCATGCAGAACACCGAATTTATCGGGCACGGAAAAACCGGATTTTCCACGATTATGTTCGGGCAACAGCACGCTGAAATCGTAATCTCTTACATAGGATGAGAAATTATTGCCGACGAGGCCGTCGAGATGTCTGCCTGTCACACGGTCCAGAATACTGGTTTTCAGCAGTTCGATTGCTGGAAAGCTTCTGTCCGATTCGCCGAGAGAAAGCGCGATGGAAACAATATCGAGTACGATACCGTAACGGTTTCCCTCGGCATTATCCCAGTGTGCAAGATCGTTGAAACGACGCTCGATCATCGTCAGCGCCGCACGCAGGTTCTCCTGACGGGAGGTGCCTCTTGCGAGATTGGCAAAATTGGTTGTCAGCCGTGTGCCAGGTGCCGGCGCATAATTTTCATCGAAGCGAAGGCTTTTGATCGTGAACCTAAAATCGCTGGTCATGTCGGGCGGATATCCTTTGCTGGATGATCGATCCGCGCCACGTTATGCCTGCCGCCGCGCGGTGCGAGCGAGGCCACTTATCCGGCAGCATGTATCATGAAGACAAATGATTATAAGTCGCTTTAACATGACTCGTTGTCATGGTTTATCGCGACTTATGCCGGGCAGGAAGGCCGGCGGAGCGTAAAGCCGCTAGACCTCGACGCTGGCCGCGAGATTTATGAAGCCGTCGAGGTAGGAAGGAGCCTTGCCGGTGCGATGACCGAGATGGATGGATTTGAGAATACCCTCTCCGATCCTGATCCCCTTTACGCCTTTGACCTTGCGAAGCAGCCAGTCCGGCGTTGCGCTGACTGCACGCCCCGAGGCCACGAGACGCAACATGAGATCGGTCGTTTCCACCGTGCGGTGCCGGCGTGGCTGAGCGTGACCGGGGACGAGAAACCTTGTGTAGATGTCGAGCCGCTCGCGTGAGACGGGATAGGTGATCAGCGTCTCGGTTGCCAGATCTTCCGGCTCGACATGATGCTTCTGTGCAAGCGGATGGGTGTCGGCTACGGCAAGCACCAGTTCGTAATCGAAAACGGGAGTAAAATTGAGCTCGGGGCGCGTACTGGGGTCGGGCGTAACCAGAATGTCGATTTCATGCCCCAGAAGGGCAGTCAGGCCGCCGAACTGGAAGGCTGTGGTTACGTCGAGTTCGACGTCCGGCCATGCTGCCAGAAACGGGTCGACCACCTGCATCAGCCAGTCCTGACACGGGTGACATTCCATACCAATACGGATCGATCCGCGCCGGCCGCGTGCATAATCCTCCAGGACTGTTTTGCCGTGTTCGAGCTGGGGCAGGACGCGCTGGGCGAGCTCCAGCAGGTATTCTCCTGCTAGCGTAAAACGCAGCTTATGCCCTTCGCGCTCGAAAAGCCTGACATTGTAGCGCTCCTCGAACCGACGAATGGCGTGGCTGACCGCCGATTGTGTCAGGCAAAGCTGCTCGGCTGCCTGTGTCAGGCTGCCCGACCGGTGAATCTCCCGCATGATGGCCAAAGGCTGGATTTCGATCACTACACATGAACTCCCGTCAGCTAACCCTATCTGGAACGGATCGGGCGTCATGCGCAAGCGATGCTGGGTGTTGGGTTGGGAGAGCGAGAAGAGGAGCGGCGACATGTCTGTGCTGGAAATAACGTTCTGGTCTCTATCGCCAGACTATAGAAAACCGAACGTCCCCCCTGCGCGCATTTTCAGGCAGGTGCCTGATTGCGCACCGGTTATTTATGACCCGGTCTCCTGTCACGCTGCGCCTCAGGCACAAGGCGGGTTGTGCCCGAGGACAGGGTCATAGGCGTGTCCTGACCCTGTTCTAACGACGCAGCGCCCCTCCGATAAGGTGCGCAACATCGCCTGCCCGTCCTGACAGAAGCCCCTTCGCAGCATAAAGGGCCATTCCTGCGACTTCTTTTGCATGAATATCGGGAGGCATGACCAGTTCGAATTCATTGGTCACCACATCCAGCAGGGCTGGTCCCGGTACGGCAAGGAATTCCTGTACAGCGGCATCGAGATCGACCGGATTTTCCACCTGGCGGCTCCACAGCCCGATGGCCGAGGCCACATGGCTGAAATCCGGATTGATCAGATTTGTGTAGTGATCGAGCAGACCCTCGACCTTCTGTTCGAGCTCGACGAAATTCAGGGAGCTGTTGTTGAAGACAACCACCTTGATCGGCAGATTTTCCTGTATCGAGGTCAGCAGATCGCCAAGCAGCATGGCAATGCCACCATCTCCTGAAAAGGAGATGACCTGACGATCGGGAAACGCCTTCTGTGCCCCCAGCGCCTGTGGCATTGCATTGGCCATGGTGCCGTGGCTCAGGCTCACCAGTGTGCGGTTCTGTCCGGTTGAGGGAACATGCCGGAGAACCCAGACCATAGGAGAGCCGCCATCAGCCGTAAAAACGGCATTGGGGGCAGCATGGCGTGCAACTGTTGCGGCCAGATATTGTGGGTGGATTGTGCCTTTCCCGCCAGTCACAGCCCTTTCGTCCAGCTTGTGCTGCGCCTCATGGGCAACTTTAAGCGAGGCATCCAGAAAAGCCCTGTCGGTACGCGGCGTGATATGCGGCAGCAAGGCGTCGAGTGTTGCACCGACATCGCCCGCAACGCCCAGATCGACAGGATGACGCCGACCCAGATGGACGGGATCGATATCGAGCTGAATGATCCTTGCCTTGTCGGGATAATACTGCGACCAGGCAAAATTGCAGCCCAGCAAAAGCAGCGTATCGCAGGAGGTAACGGCATGCAGGCCGCCTTCCGCTCCGATCATGCCGGTCATCCCGACATCGAAGGGATTATCGTGCTCCAGAAAGTCTTTGGCTCTCGATGTCCGGGCAACGGGCGCCTTCAGCGCATCGGCCAGACGCACGATCTGGTCGTGGGCGTCCTCACATCCTGAACCGCCGAAAATGGTAATGCGCTTACCAGCATTGAGCATATCCGCCATCAGGGCGATTTCGCTGGCATTAGGCGTTACGACGGGACGTGCGAAATGCGGACGATAGCCGGATGTATTTTCGGCTTTGGCGGCGAAAATATCGGCAGGCACGATCAGAACGGCGACACCGCGTCGTGCCATGGCGGCCTGAGCCGCCATAACCGTCATGCGGACCGCCTGTTCGGGGGTGCGTATCTCTTCACAGAAGACGGTCCCTGCCGCATAGACGGCGCGAAAATCGACCTCTTGCGGAAATTCGAACCCGAGCTGGTCACGTACGATCTGGCTTGCAATCAGGACCACAGGCGCGCGATTGCGGTTGCTCTCCCAGATGCCGTTAATGAAATGCAGACTGCCGGGACCGCACGACCCTGCGCAGAGGGTCAGTCGGTCGGCAAGCAGCGCCTCTGCTCCCGCTGCGAAAGCACCAGCTTCCTCGTGTCGCATATGAACGAAGGAAATCGCACTTCTGGAAAGTGCATCCGTGAAGTGATTCAGCGTATCTCCGGGAATGCCATAGCAGTGTTGTGCCCCGGTCTTTTCCAGAACGCTCACCATGGCTTCAGCAACGTTGCGGCTCATCTAGAAATCTCCACAGTCGACATCTGGTATGACAACGTGGAAAGCCGAAAACAGGTTCTGTTTTCGTACAAAACCTCACAATAAAGATATAATATGACGGGTTGTCGACTGGGATTTATCGTTAGATAATTCAATGAATAAACATGATTATTCCGTAATAAACTTGTTTTTCAGTGATCTCGCAGGGGGCATCGGCCATGAGAGTAAGTGGCTGTCGTGAGATGGTATGGCGAAAACGGGCCCGCTATCGCGATCCGGTCCTGCCAGAAGTGCTTCGGTCGATTTCCCGTTCAAGCCAGCCAGCAATAACGGCCAGAACGTAATTCTGCTGCTCTGGTGGCAGGGCAGTATTTTTCTCAAAACCATGCCACTTCATCAGGCATGACCGGCAACATGTGGCTGTAGCGTGCTGAGCGACAAAGACCGGATGGCCTCGCCATGGTGTCTGTCGACCGTCATTTTCAGGGCGGGCAGGAGCCAGCCTGCGGGCGATGAAAGCTGCGCCATGGTCGAGAACCTGTGGCAAGCCTGTCCGTTCGAGATAGGCAATCTCGTCCTGCGAAAGGTGGAATTTGCTGCGGAAACGCGATCTGGCGAGTTTCTCCCACAGCATATTGGCGACGGTCGGTAAATTGCGTTCCTGTGCGAAGAGATCGCCTTGTCCGCCCGATGGCGCATTGTCATGCGCTTTTGTCACCCGCCTACTCCTGAGAAGCTGTTTATGCGTGCCGTATCGACATGTCTTGCACCCGTGTCAGTACACGCGCTGCCACAGCATAACAGATCCTCTCTTGGATTCTCCCGGGCATACGATTTTCGGGATCAGCACCGGAATAGCTGGGAGTAAGCCCAAAACGGTCATATCGCTCGACGTTTCCATCGGTATTGAAGCGCCTTGCGCGGACCGTAATCCCCAAGCGTATCACGCCGTGACAGACCGTTGCGGTTTACAAAAATGATGCTGTGCAGTACGCGGCGGTCGTCAATGCGAGGCCGACCGGTGACTTCCGGGAGAGAACGGTCGCATACGCTCCTTTTGTCCAGCCCATCAGCCAAGACAGGTCGCTCATCTTCAGTCTCCTCAAGAAGCCTAAATCAGATTTACCCACCTCAAGCAATGGGTCCTGAGCCTACGCAAAAACGCTCATCTGTGATTATCCAAACGGGCTCTTGGAAGAGATCTGTCTATTCAAGAACTTGCAAGAGAGCTGAATTATTTATTTTTCTTGAGAAATACAAATGCCATAAACACTACAAAATATGCCAGCATTGCGATCTTTTTAATCCCGAATGTGCTGGAGCTTTCCGGAAACAGGAGTAGCGTAACAATCAACGCCAATATAAACACCGCAAAACCTACGGTGTAATTTTTTCTAATATTCAATTTTTAATCCTTCAATATAAGTTCTTATAATTGAGAAAATAAAAATAAATACATGGAAAACGACTCAATCTATCCTGAATTTGATAAATTTTTCGATCACGCCTGCAATTCCGCAGTCCCCCACCATGGGGTGATTCAACAAAACAGGATTTCAGCTCGTAAATATCCCAGCCTGCCCTGGTACCCACCGCTTCGCCCCGATTGCGCGGCTCTCCATCCAATACTCCACTGCGCTAGGCTCAGGACCCCTAGCCGGAACATGACGGTTGCGGCGAGGCAGATAGCTAAAAAGAAGACTGTCGGGCATCTGTCATAGCGGGTCGTGCCTCTCAGTGAGCCAGCGACAAGCCAGTGCTGAGGATGCAAAGATCTTTCTCAGGCATTTGCCATCGACCATCCTGGGAGCTTGATACTGACCCGCGCCACGCTGATCAAAGTGCTCAATTGGCTGAATGGCTGTAACCGGGCCGATCTTGAATGCGCCAACGAGCAGTACTTTCTCCTTCACCCTACGTCGCCCGTTACGTGGCGTCGGGAGCAGTTCGAGACCTTTTTGACAGCATTGATTAATTTCTGGAACGACGGAGGCTGAGCAACTCGGGTGTCCCCTGCAGAGGTGTTTTCATCGAGTTCAAGGGGCGCCAGAGAGAACGGCAGAAATGCCCCAATCGTAGTCTATCACTGCTCCCCTAACAGTTTGTCTGCTTCATTTTCCTTGAGCGGACAGGTGCTACAGGGGCCCAGCTGTGTTGGTCATGTGATCTGCAACGGCTGTCCTTCCTAGATTTGCCATTCCTTTTTTACGAATGACTCGAATTCTCTTTTTGCGCGCATGTTTCATCGAATATTTTGGTCTTCAGCTAGGGGCACACCAAAGCTAAACAAATCATCAAGATAAGAAGCACTCCGAAAAGATGGAAGGAATTGTCGACATACATGAGAATAGATCCGAAAAGATCCCAATTGTTTGATATATAAACACAATCATGGCATGAATCAATTGTAGGAAATGCTTTTATATACTGACTGTGAGTATCTACAGAAATTAATCCGCTCGCTGCACCGACCGTAACCGCCATGGCGGTGAGAGGAAACTTACTTTCGCCTCCGGGATGTCGCGCGCCGGCAAATCCGAGTATCACCGCCAGCACGATGCCTACAACAGCGACTATTTTACATGTTAGGTAGAGCTATTGATGCTCTGAGGAAAAGAATGTTTCAATGCCCTCTCCTGTCAGATCGCTTTCCCAACCCGCCCTGTGAAAGCAATATGTACCGCATGCATAGATCGATATCATTATAACAAACGCAAGAAGTGGCATGAACTTACCGAAATATATCGAAGGTCC
>CAJQZM010042321.1:0-27176 GCA_907164665.1 Colias nastes | reverse complement strand
GCGCGGATGTCGGTCTTCGCGTGGATGGTTTATTTCTCCATTTTGAGTAACTCTGACAATGACATCTCATAAAAAAAATTTTTAATCACATATTTGGGTTTGGTATCGATCCAGTAACACCCCCTGCTATTTATTTTTTCAATATTTTCAATGTACAGAATTGACCCTTCTACAGATTTATTATATGTATAGAAATACTTGACATTAATTATTAGATAATACAGATACTAATATAACGTAGATTTGTAAAAAAAAAAACAATATTTAATATTATACAGAAAATAATAAGTTATTAAATTTTACGTAATAACAGGTACTTTTATTATTTTCTTATTGTTAAGAAACGTGATGAAATAGTATTTTAATATATTCCTACATACTTTTAAGTTATATTTATATTTTTAATTAAGAAATCCATGTAAAACGGTTTTAATATCGATAAATACTTATAATAGAATCGGTTATGGATAATATTTTTTATTATGTATTTAACTCTTGCCCATGATGTTCGTGTTGTTTAATTTTATTTAATTAAAAATATTCTTTAAAAAACCTTTGTTTATGTCTTAGACTTTCCTATGAATTAGGTAAAGGCACAGAATAATAACTAGTATCTAGCTTGGTAAAGGGTATGAAACAAAGTCGCTTTCTCTGTCCCTATGTCCCTATGTCCCTTTGTATGCTTAAATCTTTAAAACTACGCAACGGATTTTGATGCGTTTTTTTTAAATAGATAGAGTGATTCAAGAGGAAGGTTTAAGTAGGGCGGTAAGCTAGTTATAAATAAATTAAACCCGAATCTGAACCCAAAATTTCTTTTTATATAACAATAATGCCAAACAATTAATATTTTAATCCTTTCATCTATACTTACTAATATTATACAGCTGAAGAATTTGTTTGTTTGTTTGAATCCCAGGAACTACTGGTCCGATTTGAAAAAAATCTTTAGGTGTTAGATAGCCCATTTATCGAGGAAGGCTATATGCTATATATTATCATCATGCCAAGACCAACAAGAGCGGAGCAATGCGGGTAAAACCGCGAGGCACAGCTAGTATTATAACTGCACGGTAAATAATTGAAAGTAGACAGATAAGAACAGCACGTGCTGAGAGATCGGTTCCTTATCTCAAATGTTGTAAATGAATATAATACGTTTATAGAGTGATTATAATGGTTTATCTTTTTAATATTTATTAATAGATGATTAAGTTATAAGTACAAAATTTACTATAAGTCTAGTAATTTTATAAATAGATGCAAACTGCAATCCAAAAATTTGTTAGTTTAATTTAGAATCAACCTTGTTTTGTGTATCTCGGAAGTGAAAATAATTTGAAAATAGGAGTCTGTTTATTTATAATTAATTTTGTGGTTTTATGCAAGTCTATGTGGCACATTTACACATTACAAGGCATTAAGAAATTTACAATACAGGCGATTGTAAATGGGTCTTTCACAAAAAGCAGTAAACAATGTGGATAGTAAATTCATTTATGTATGTCCAAAATTTTATTTTGTGTGTCCAAAATTCAAAAGTTTTTTGTACAGACGTCGATGAACTTTGATGAAACGAACGTCCGAAGCATGTAATTACATTTGCAATGCAGTTTAACAACTTAAAAAGTACATTATTCCTTTGAATTCCCGAAAACATTTATTCTTTATTTTACGCCAATATTAGTACTTATAATAAGATACATTTATTTATTTGTTACAGATGATATTTAATACGATATCTTTCATTGTTTAAAACACAAGAGCATTTGTAAAATATAACGTAATTTTCCAAATTTTAAGATCAAGGTCTATAAACACAGTTTGGCACATATCAAATTAACGCGAATTGGTGATAATTGATTGATCAAACATTTTCTAATGTATTCTTGCACATTTTTATCGAGATAATAAGAATAAATAGAATGCTGTGTAGTGGCATTCCACACATATAATGATTATTTGCACGGCGCAATCTGCACGCGAGAAGCACGTGGTCTGATGTAATATTATAATCCATATGGATTACAAATTAATGACTTAACGGATTTTAACCTAACTAATGTTATAAAAGTAACTCTGTCTGTCTGTCTGTTCTTCACGTGACAACCATTGAATCGATTTGGTTGAAATTTTGTACAGATATAGCTTGGGACCCGAGGAATAACATAGGCTATCCTATGTCTAAAGCCTATGCTTTATCCCGGAAATCCGACGAAATATATTTCTATTTCTATTTGGTTATCCTTAGAAACGGTAACTATACGTGCTTTTCTTTGACTAGGTGGGCGAAACCGCGGGTGAAAAGCTAGTTTATCATATATTAATTGTAAATTATCCTGACGTTTCGGAGATATTTAATTTTCAGATTTTATAATTGGTACCTACTTGTATTTCTCGTAAGATAAATAACAACAAAATATAAGCTATTTAAATACTTATATAATAATGCATGAAATGCAATCAACGTGTAAAATAAAAGAAGCTTTCTCTCTTTTTAGAGTCGCTTACTTTGTTATTAAAATGTTTAGTACCATTAATATTTAATTGTTGATTTGTAATGATTTAATTTAGTTGATATTAGAGTGGTGATAATATTGTTTTGTCTGTTATATATTTAGATAATATCATACCTACTTATTATTTTAATTTCTTTCTTAGTCAGTTCAATTAAATTATTTATATTAATATATTAATTAATAAGAAAAGAATAATGAAGAATAGGCACTGTTACTGATGTAGAGTTTAGTGAAAAATAATATGGAGTCTAATTAATTATTTAAAGATATTCAAAAACAGGCATTTGTCGGAAAATAATTATCATTCTATTAGCCTATGCACTTCCTGCGTTTATAGTTTATTCTGATCAAATTACCTATAGTATTATCGGATAACTTCGACTTCCTAATTTATCCAAAACCATGAAATCAAACCCGGTCCTAATATTCAAAACAACTACCTCGAAACAAAAGATATTTTTAAATTTGAAACCTAACAATGTAAACACGGAACTTATCTATTTTTAAACTCCCTAATCCTCCATTTTGAAATAAACTTCCGATTTTTAGCAATAAATGCACTATTGCATTTATTTTCCCTAAAATGTCCCAAGGGCGTGTTTATAAAATGCACTCACCGTACAACCCTTGCACAGGAATAATTGAATAAATACAGAAAAGCCACAACAATGACATTATGTATGGGGGCGTGGTCCACGACTGTGCGTTATCTTACGCAGCTTCGTTTTATATTTAAGATTATTACTTATAAACAGGATGATAATTGTTTTAATTTGTCTACTGCAGTCAACACAAACATTTATTTATCCAATACTAGCTTTCCGCCAGCGGCTTCGCGCGTTTTGTCAAGAATCTTAAAAAAAATAAAAAATAAACCGGCCGAATTGCCGACTAACCTCCTCCTTTTTTTGAAGTCGGTTAAAAATTATACAACTAAAACCATCAAAATCTGTGATCTAAGCATACAGAGACACAGATTGCGGAATGCGACTTTGTTTTATACTAGGTATATAATAATGTAGGTCACAAGTCTTCTTCTTGAAGCACTATTGAATCGTCGTTACATAGTTTACCATTTACCACCAGTTCAGAAAGTATTTTCTACCGAGAGGAGGCGGCAAGAAATCTATAATTTCAAAATATATCTGTCTTGCCTGGTATCGAAAACAAGAAAATACTGTAGCTTATTACTCACACAGAAGGTAACACTTTACCTCAATCGACGTTATTAGTTAAAATTGCAATTAAAATCTGAACTAATTACTACCTACATTAATAGATTACCAAAGACCACAAGGGTCAATAAAATATAAAGGAGCACCCTGTATAAATGTACCACGCCCAAACACCGTGGGACAATGCTCTGGATAAGCACTGACGCAAATTCTTATCTATAATATGGGTTTATCGAATTTATGAAAAATAATTACAGTTTAAACCTTTCTTAAATACCGTCTGAGTATCATTAATTGAGAAAACATTAATCTTTATGGTAAATACAAATAAACTACTTATTACCGCAATAGTAAATCTAGAACTATAATAAAAAACAAGGAAGTCGAAATCTCTTCCTGAAGTAGGTATGCTAGGTACTTCAGTGATAGTTAATAAGATATTTAATGCAACCTATCGGTGTTGGGGATTTATCAGCGCTTTTAATTGTAAATAATGACATATTCTGTGATAAGGGTCAGGCAAAATACTCTCCTTTATATTTCTGAAGTGGCAATCCAGGCAAAAATCAAATAAAGGTTAGTATTTGGTTAGTACATCTTGCACTTACTATCATGAAACCTTTTTCTTTCATTGAAATATTATTATGGCACAAAATGTTTTAAGTTTAAAATACTTCTGCAACTGACGTAGAATCTTATCTAAATATCTGTTTTTTCCATGGAAAAAAATGTTAATTATTTTATATTCTATTCATTGCATTAATACCTATTAATTAATAAAACATAATGTAAGTGAGAAAATTTTATATTGAAATATAGCGTTTTTTTTTTTTTATTTGCATAAAACTCTATGAAATGTCTCGTTTTTATCAACCACGGTTTCATCACCATGGTTTGTTTGAAGTTGTAAGTTATTTTTTGTTTCCGCTTATTTTTGATACGTCTTATCATTGCTTATTTATAAAGTTAATAAAAAAATCATTTTGCCTGATTTTCGATTTATCCTATAAACAAAATAATTTATTGATACCTCATAAATAATCCATTTCGCATTTCATACATTCCGAACCTTGGCCATGAGCTAAAAAGAGAAAATATTCCAACTCTAATTGGAAGCTATTTTATTTCTTGGCCATGCTATTGTGTGGGCGCCATTCATGCTAAGAAGGATGTGTGTAATTTACGATACTTCAGTATTGTGATTGTATTGCATACTGCAAGGAAATACGTGATACGATACCGAAAATAAGACTTGGTGACGTAGCGTTATAACTTATATGTCGTGTTGTTGACGAGAGTAACTGAAGACAAGGGGACCATGTCTTATAGGAGTAGGTACTAATTCTTGTGTGGGTAGTGATGGCGCTAGACGACCTTGTATAGCTCAGTCATTTTTCCATTCTGGAATAATACTGCTTTAAGACATCATGGTAACCCTCAAGGATCATTAGAAGATTAGGGGACGTTACAAACAAACTGATTTAGAGATATCATTAGTTATCCTTCATACCATACGCTATTGGAAGGGTACATCATTAAGGCATGTCCCTGAAATTATAATCGCTCTGGAAGCTTACTTTAAACAAGAAGGCATTGAATTTTGGCCATTATTTTATAAGTATAAGCGATATGAGTGTTTATCTTTCTTATGTATCGGAAAGTCCTTCTCCTGTCACGGTTAAGTGAGGCAATTATTTAAAATTGAAGGTAAAGCATGTTTGGGTGTGATAAAGTTTACAGGGTAAACGTGTCCCAATTTATGCTTTACTGATAATAAGAATATATTTCATATCTACTCACCTACCTGCCGCAGGGGCTATATCGTTTGCACGGCGGAGAAACTTCGGTTGTTCTCTAAATTGCCCCTGCTTACCTATACTCATCACAATTAAGGAGCCAATTAAGGTGCAATTCCAATATTACCCCTTCTGTAGGTATGTCCGTATGTGAGGTGCCCGCATTTACTATAATAGTGCATTCATGGAGAGACTGCGGCTGGTGATCCACAACACATTAAAGTTATCTAAAGGGCCTCTGCGTATTGGACCTGTGTTCCTACTAAAGGCTTCCAAAGGATCGGGTATCTTCCTTCATATATGTATATACTACCATATATTATCTGAATAAATATAGGTTATCGGTGTAGGTAATAATAGGTTTTTAATTAATTTTAAATTAAACATCACCGCAAACCTTAACGATTTGAGTGGAAATTAATTATTCTTGAACGTTGTATCTAAATTAAGCCCTAAATGTAAACAATCAAGGACAGCAATATATCTAAAGTTTTACGACGATAGTATAAAACCTTGCTATTATTACTCTGAATATAAACCACAGAACAATAATATTATGCTCGCAAATAAAACTTAGTAAAACTACAATATTGGTATTATAGTCTATATTCAAAAAACTTTTTAATATTTATTCTAAATATGTATATGGAAATTGTAAAAAATCCCTGATCTAGTTCACTTAGAAGCAATTACACACTTAATAGTTATTCATTTCGTGCGACCTTATATGGTATATGACTTTGACCTGGTCAAAGTATTTAATAAAAACTCTTTACAAAAAAGGTCAAATACTTCTTCATACCTTCTAAAATGTACTAAATAAGTTTTAATGTCTTTGATACACTGAATGGGTGATGGTTAATAAGAACGACATTTTTAGGTATCAAAAAGGAAACGGTATTTAAATGAAAGAAAGTAAAAATTCGCGAAGCAGTTTAGATGTATCGATATTACCGTTGCTCTTTGAACAAATTGGCCTCTCACGTACCCGCATCTCAAATCGAATTAGTTCTATTGAACCTAAGACGATTTAAAATTAACTGTGACCACTTTACAATTGTATCTTAAATATATCTATACGTATCTTCCTATGTATTCATATTTGCAAAATATATAAATACATAGGAATATACGAGATTCAGTTTAAGTTGAAATTGTTTTTAATTTCTTTTACTTGTAATAAATGTTAAAAACATTTCGATTTATAATATACTAAAAGATTTAGGTAAATCATAATAAAAGGTATGAAATGATCGATGAAAATCTATAGGGGAACGGTGCTTATGTCTTATTGCAATGAGCATAGTATAAAAAATTAACAAAGACAAATGTTTTTATTTGGCAATCACCACGTATCACGCCTCCGTGTTTGATTCTTTTAATTCAGATGAGTAATTTTCATCTAAATGTTCTACATATATTATAGAACATTTAGATGAAAATTAGGGCACATAGGGCATTACACATAGGGCTTATCTTATAGAATCTATAAGATAAGCCCTATGTGTATATGTATTGTAAAGTGCAAAATAATGTATTCTTTGTGATATATAAATTTATGATTCATGGCGCGATTCGTGGCTAAACAATGATATTGAAATTGTAGTATTACTTATGTTTATTTTATTTGCTGAGGTTTTGAGTTATCTCCTTATTGTTATAGGAATAAACGGGTTTATTAATACGGAGCCAATCTTAATCTATGTACCTACAGTTTATTAAAGAGTTGAGATAAATTATATAACAGATATAACTATTCATAATAATTTCATCGTAAGTAAGTTAAGTAATAATTTTTTTCTAATCTTTGTTTATTTAGGGATTTTTGCCCAAAAGGACGATGCCAATCCCATCGTACCTTGTACAAATATGTTGTCACTTAAAATCTATAATATATTTTAAAATTTATTTCATTTCTGGCGTATATTTTTTGTGATATTTGCCTTTCGAGAATATAAACCAATACTAAATAAAATAGTAGAAAAGCTTTGTTGTGTAAAATAAACCACATTTTCTGGAAGAAATGTGTACGAAATGTATTGGTAGGTAGTTTGAGGGAACAAATGTCTATGTGCCTGTATATGTTAAGGAAACTATTTATAAGTATAACATACATTATTTGTAGGTAATAAATAAAAATGTATTTGCATAATTTATCGTATTTCCTATTTTCAACATAGATAGTGATAAAAATAATGATGTAAAACTTACAGACAATTTACCATAAGTAGATAGTAAATAAAGGGTATGTCTATAATAAATTGTTATCTTAAAAAAACAGGAGTAACACTAATTATTGTCATAAAGTTTTATTTACTATTAAAATACTATCACGTTAATTAAACATGGTTGTAAAAACACGACGAAAGTTAAACATATTACGTTTATTGTGATTTGTGTGATGTTTTATTTCTTGTATTTTGGAAGGTGTGATATGGAGATGGCTTTTATTGTCAAGAACTGTTTATTTTTATTTGCTGCAAAGGCTTTCCAACGTCTTCGTTGGGTTCAAAATTATAGTGGATAGCAATGCAGTTTTTAACAATGCAATGCTAAATACAATAATTACTCATTACCTACGTAAGGTATAAAATAGTATTATTTTATCTGTAGTATAGATATATTATAACTATAGAGTAAATATAAATTTGTATGAGAAAAATATACGATACAATTGTGCAATTGCATCCGCTTTCTAATATTAAATTACAATTTACTAACAAATAAGTGTTACCAGCCGCTAATTGACAATAATATATGTCAGAGGTCAACATATATTTTTACCCCACACCGTTGTTTGGGCACTTTATCAATACATAATAAGATAACTAAATAAGTTCAGTTATCAGCCCCCACATCACAGGCGCATGACGCGTGACAGGCGTGTGAGAACGCTGGCTTGTGATTGGTCGAGGCGGATTGGCGCGTGCGCATGACGTCATGTATTTATGATTTGTCTTGCAGTGTTTGCTTTGTAGAGTTCCGTTATACCCAAAGGGTAAAAACAGGACCTGAACGCTGGCTTGTAATTAGTCAAGGCGGATCGGCGCGTGCGCGTGACGTCATTTGTTTATGATTTGTCTTACAGTTTTAAGATGAATAAATAAATATAAGAGTTCCGTAACCAAATGGTAAATGGGACCTTATTACTGAGAGTTCAGTGTCCGACTGCCTGTCTGTCCGCACGTCTGGCACTAGACTGTATCTCATGAACTGTGATAGATAGACAATTAAGATTTCAGAGACGATGTATGTTGCCGCTATAACAACAAATAATTAAAAATCGAGGCTAAGCAACGGTTGACCCGATCAAATTTGATGGATGACCTTTTTTGCAGTTGCTCTTTAGCTTATTTATACGGAACCCTTACTGTAATGAGTCCGACTCGTACTTGACCGATTTTATTTTTAATTAACACTCAGTAGTTGTTTAATAGACACGTAGAGTATTTTTAGGTTGGGCAATTAAAATATATTGTTAGTATGTTTTATAATATGTACGCATGTGAATTTATTTTGAAAAATCTTTTCATGATTTTACGCGGGTTTTATACAATTAGGAATTAATGTATTTTTTAAGAATTTTATATGAGCTTTACTCAATATGTTATTTATTTCATAACAAGAAGGTAATTAACATTAATTAATTATTACATGAACACGTGCAGACTCACCCATCCACGCACACTGTAAAGCTTTCTTTAGAAAGCTCTACAACACACAGGGTTCTTTAGAACTCAGTTTTGTTTAAATCTAATTAATGCTTTACTTGTATTTTTAGGAAATAATAATATTGTAATACTGTGATTTTATATTATAACTGCTAGGTATGGGCAATGTACGCTATCTGTAGTAATTCAATCCTGTTTATATTTTATCTAAAAGAGGAATAATAAAACACAAATCACGTACCAATTTTATTAAAATCTTTCCATACGAAGCTTGTATAATCATCTAGACAATTACATTGATCTAACGCATAACATACATGTATAACTTCGTATTATATAATATTACATATTTATACACTTTATTACTTCAAACGTTCAATCAAAATTTGATAAGCAATCAAATCAATAACTATATGAGAGATGATAGCAAGTTTGTACTTTTATATAACTTTTAAACCTTTAATTCTTATAAGTTAAATAATATATAGTATACAGGGTGTCCCACTGTTGGTATACTAATCTCAAGGGAGGTTATAGTTTTGCATACGCTGAGTAAGTAAAAAATACTTATAAAATTCCAGACCCATTTTTTTTTCAAATAGATGAATTCTTAAAACTCTATGTGTACACCCAAAACAAGCAACCCGCCCAACTTTGCCACCACTCACCAGCACGTGAGCTATCGTTTAAGATTATGTTTTCATAGACAAAATGCTCACATTAGAGAAGCGGTATAATATACCGCTTCTCTAAGCGCGCAGCCGGCCTCTACCGCGAGCAGCCGGCATATTATGCCGGCTGCTCGAAACTAGAGAAGAAAACAAGGATTTTCAGGAAAAATTTAGCAAAAAATTTTTGACGTAATTTTGTTGTTTAAGTATTTTTTACGTGATCAGTGTATGCAAAACTACAAGTCCCTTCGCGCTTAGTATACCAATAATGGGACACCCTGTATATATTATGTAGTTTTCTGATAAAAATACATTTCGACGAAATAGGCCATTAGATAGAATTTGGATAAATAACAAATATGTTAATCAAAACTAACTAACATAAACATAATAACTTATACATACGCGATTACTTGATATTTAAAACAGTTTGTAATCTTTGATTATTTATTATTCATTTAAATAACTAATGATTTTAGATCTTTTAGAAAATTTTTATGAATCCAAGGCTTAGGTTTAATTGCTTTTAATATCTATGTATATTAAAATCAATTCATTAATATCATGAATGCAATTTAAAAAATAAGTGAACATTAAATAACAATTTTTTAATGAAAAGACTAAAAGATCTAAAATCATGTAAAAAATATGTGTGTATTTATAATTAATTATACACCTATGAATTAACATAGTAAATAATCTTTATAACTTTTTCAAAATAAATATTGTAAATAATTTGTATTTATTGCTTGTGATATGCTCGAATATAAATTTAATAATAAAATATAATTTAAAAGTTTCGAGTAAAATAAACAATTTTCAAAATTGACTTGACAAAATGTTTTTTATTGTCTATCATGTAATGTGCTATTTGGTTATATTTTAAGCCAAATGGAAGCCCATTTTAGCTTTCGATTCTAAAAATATTAATGAATTTTACGAATAATATTATATACAGGTATACATTGATATTACATAGCATACAGATAAGCAGAATACGATATAATAAATATCAATGTATTTTATTCGTTTCGAATTTATTCTTTCCTAAGCACATATAACTTAAATTTAGGTTCGTCATTTCCTATTGTTAAACCGCGGTCACATCAATGTTACTTTCATGATTTGCATTGCTGTATTTTGCCCCTGTCTGTGGTAAACCATTACAAAACTCAAAACTGTGCTCTTTTTTTGGACGTCGTGAATTCAAAAAGATTTTCTAAGGATATTAATACAGTACTTGCACTTAAGACACACCTTTCCTCCTTTGATGTATTCAATGTATTTACTATCATTAAGCTCTACACTGTGACCGCGGCGTATTTTTTTGAGACGACTCAAAAGTTACCTTGAAGACGTTACGCTGGAAATCAAGTCTTCCAACTCTATACAATACACATATAATTTTTAGTGACATAAAATTGTATGGGTTTGAAAAATCGACGCAAATATGAATACTGTGCTTATAACTGTGTTGGTTAAGGGTGCTTTTCCACCAACAATGTGCGAGAATGTGTAGCGAGGAATGTGTTTGTAAAGAACCAATCATATCGCTTCATTTAGTTTGAAGTTTGAAGCGATACTATTGGTTATTTACAAACACATTCCTCGCTAAACATCCTCGCACATAATTGGTGAAAAATCACTCTAAAGCGTGACGATGTTAAAAGATACAATAATCTCTTTCACACATAGCAAAAGTCACACACGCCATCTTAACTTGTATTTTGAATAACATTATTCTCTCGATTTCATAAAGTTACCCTTTTCTTGTAAAATTGTTAAAATTTCTTATAACATTCATTAATAAACCCTAGTTTCACAATCAGCTGTATGAAAGGCTAGCCTTTCTTGTACCAAACTCTAGTTTAATAAAGTATCATTAACGTTTAAGTAATTTCGCATGTTTGTAAATCTAGGGCTTTTTATATCAATGCTTTGTTACATTAAACACTCAGCACTAAATCTAAACCTATATAATCTTTCGCATTAAAACCTTATTGAACTTTATACCGCCTTCCTTCAGTCAACCTTCGTTATTGGAAGACTAACTAAAAATCTTTTAGATCGTTGGATTATACAAACACGGATATATTCATATAATTCTGGGAAAATAGCTCTACTAAGTATACAAATTATTATTTAATAGCATTTTTCTGTTGTTTTCCAACTAACAGCTAAAACTGTGTGTATTCAAGATTCCTTAATTCAAATTAGCCTTATAGAAAATACTTTATTTTTTTCCTTCCATTAATAACTTTTAGCAACTCTTGTTGAATAAAGATAATATAGATCTGTATCGTCTTAATTTAGTTAATATCATCATATTATATAGAAAACAACAGCACAGGAACATCTACCCTAATTAATACGAAATACGGTTTAAGATTGATAATTATTGTTGTTTAATATTATATAACTTTAAGAAAGGCCTCATTTTCCCAGAATTATATCAATATTCAATACCACATTACTCTTCTTAAAATTTCGATATATCATGATCTAACTTTTCTTCACGAATAAAATACACAACCTTTAACTACTTCAACATTTTCGGGTACAAATTTGAATTATATTTACTCTTTATACAATGCTAGAATATTTCTTCGTTATATGTATTCGCTAAAAAAATTGTTTAGTAATTTTGTACACAAGACATTTCTTGAAATCGTTTATTACGTTAGAGTTGCTTAAAAACATGTTATGAATCAGCTAATAGGTAAATTATTAAAATCCAAAGAATGTTTTGATAGAATTTATATTATTACATTCCCATACGGTTATTCATTAGTTTTAAACAAATAAAAACGCACAAAATCTGAAAAACTTTTCAACATAGACGAAAAATTAAAATGTTGTTCCTTTTCGTTTAGTACGTTTACGTTGTTTGAAAAAATACATGTAAAGGAAATTGCTTCAGCTATCAATTTCCTGCTGATCAAAATACCTGCACATAACCTTTTGAAGTACTTTTTAGTCATAATAAGTATTTATAACAACATCATTACTTGAAATTTGCAAAACTTTGATATAGGTATTAATTTTATTTTCTGTTTCTGAAACAACATATTAGTTAGTTACATAATAATAATAAAAATATATGGGCCGAATTGATAACCTCCTTTTTTTTGAAAAAATGGCTACCAAAAAGTAAACAGATGACTCTTGTTATTATTGCGATTTCAAGAAAAGTTAAGTATACTTTACTATCTACATGTATATTGGACTAAGTATTATACATTAAACTGGACCTGGGTTCAGGACAGTCTAGATCTATCTAAACAGTAATAAATAAGATTAGATTGGTTTAGGTAAAGTATCCTGAATCCAGGATTGTAACAACATATAAAACTAGCTTTTTACAGCAACACTTTGCAAACATAACAATAATAAAATATTGTTTTTGCCTTTACAGAAAAAAAGGTATAGGTAATTTAATATAGAATTAAAGTGAGTTAGTTAGTTGTAACTAAGAATTTAAAAACCATTATAGAATTAAAAAAAAACATTTGTAAATAATGTGCTTATTATTATAAGTTTAATATACATACATTTTGTACATACCTACAGGCTAACAGAGAGAACAGAAAACGTACCTTCTTATAGATAAAAATAATAGGTGTTTAAAAACACAATATTTTCAACGATACTTTTAATAATTAAGCTTTTAATTTTAATGAATACAAGATGGCAAATAAATGGAAAACATGACTAGATAATTAGACATAGCGTAAAGTGAATTATACATAAAAAAAACCATAAATAATTTACAATAACACTTATAAATTCTCCTTCAAAATATTTGAACACTTTGTTATTTCTATATTATTCTATCGCGTACACACAGTTCAAGCAAGCTATGATGTACAATTGGTAGCAAATGTACTCGGTGCTTTATTTAGTTGTATCTATTATACAAAACCCGAACGAATAAACAATATACTTTAGTCCAAGGTTGTTCTAGTTTTATAGTTACGTGAATTAGGTAATTAGGCTCCTCACAAAACATATGATTACAAACAAACATACGTCTTGTTTCAACTTAGTTACTTATATAGGTAACTAAATTTCTACAGTATCCATATGGATACTGTAAACAATCTAATTACTACAATTTTTTCACTCTGTTTCAGGTAACAGCACCTGAGCTCACATAATACAAGGATTTGTTGAAATCTGCATTGGAAAACTAATATTTTCAAAGTTTAAGAATCTAGAGTGGTATGACGCGGAATATTATATGCGATCAATGTTATAATGGTCGTAAAAATGAGTTTTACAGCAAACAATAGCAGCTGAGTATACCTTTTATTGCACCTTAACTTTGGAACCAATTGTACCTACATAACATTTATACTAGGGATGTAACGATACCGATACCGATACCGATATATCGGCCGATATAATCGGCAAGCCGATATATCGGTATCGCCGATAATAAAACAACCGATACCGATATCAAACAATTCAAAAAACCGCGCCCAATGAACGATGCGGGAAGCCGCCCGCGCGTGCGCACTTTGTTTTCTGAAAAAACTCTACCAATAGTAAACTTTTATTAGGTACTGATTGTATGTGTACCTATTACTTAAAGTTGTACTGACTTTGTAAAATAATAATACTAAAAGAAATGGTTTTGTTGTTTTTTGATTTGGCATTTTTATTTAAAAGAACCGTCAAATTGGCCAACATTGCCCACAGGAGGGGTATCTTTGCCCGAAGATCAATTCATAAGAAAAATTTTAAATTGCAAAAATACCTTTATACTTTGGCAACATTAACAGTACATATTTGGTGTAAAATAGGTTATATGTTTGACAACACTGCCTATTGTGTGTGTCGCTAACTTAAATCAGCAACTTGTTGTAACTCGTCGAATATCATGTGTGATTTTGCGGGAAAAAATGGTGAAATTCAAGTGATAGTTTGTGCATGATGGCTAAAACACAGGTTATTTTTACTCATAATCTTCTTCTTATATATAAAAATGAATCGCAAAATGTGTTGGTAAGCGCATAACTCGAGAACGGCTGAACCGATTTCGATAATTCTTTTTTTATTATATTCCTTGAAGTACGAGGATGGTTCTTATGTAGAGAAAACGTAAACATGTACCACGGGCGAAGCCGGGGCGGACCGCTAGTATGTTATAAAATAATGTTTGAAGAGTGTTTTATTGCTATTATTACCACTGAAGGATGTTTTAAACAAAAGTTACAATGGTGGGCATAATTACCCAATAATGTAGCGATCTATATTTGACAACATTGCCCAACATCAAAAAAAGCTTAGGGTTGGCACATTTCATATTACCACATAATTTGATACTTAATAATATTACTTCTAATTTCGGTTAATTTCGGAAAAATAAGCTTAATTTGGTCTCCCGGAAAGAACCATGGTAAATAAAGTTAAATTGCTGAATTTTAAGCACAACTGAAATGTAAAAATATGTTTATTTTTATTAAATAGTCACTGCACAATATTCTGTTTTGCTTTTTTTATCTTTTTATTGCCTACAACATAATCCTACTACGAAATATTTGCAGTAAAAGAAATCGGAAGTCATGCTCATCTTACTGAGATGTACCAACCCTAGGCTTTTGGAAAAGCGAAATGCGATTTGTATGAAAAATAGAAAAATACCTGGGTTACTTTGCCCAGCCACTAAAATCGGGAACCTTTCATGATACTGCTTTGATTTTTAAAGTAAACGACATCTTTACCAACATTTTTGAATTGGACTTTAATATAATCTGGCTAGAGGTCATATTTACGTCAAAAATCGACGTGGGCAATGTTGGCAACAAGTGCAGATAACTTTACCCGCCCTCAAAAACAGACAAAAAATGAATAAAACGTTGAAGAATAATGAAATTTTCTACAGCAATATATGCACACGATCTAAGAAAAACATATGCTAACAGAAAATACTAACGTTGCCATAGAATTTTTTTGCGGAAATTGAAATTATTCATAAAAAGTGGGCAATGTTGGCCAATATGACGGAATACGATTAACAGTTGAGTCTCTGTTAAATGTTGGTAACTTTTTATGCATAATTCACTATTTATTTTTCTACCAAGCCATCGATATCGGTATCGGTATCGGTATCGCCGATACATTACTACAAAATATATCGGTATCGGTATCGTATCGGCAAAATCATGTATCGTTACATCCCTAATTTATACGAACACACATCTAATTTACAGATTGGTCAAAATATTTTCTAGTCGAAATTGCCGCTTGCCGCTCTCCTTAATAAGTATATAACATGAAAAAGTGAAGCTTGAAGAAATACATATAAATTTGCCCTTATACAAAATTCATAGCAAATTAATCGAAATGAAAAAAATCATCTTTGCTATTTTTTATAAATAGGCGAACAATTTTTATGAACCTACAATTAATAATATTATGTATTTGTATTTTTAGATAAATACTTCGATAACAAATCTGAAAAATATCGCAATACATTTAAACATAAGTTACACGAAGTTTAAAAAAATTGTTCATAAACCAAAAAATAATAACAACATTAAAATATAAAGCTTTAACACATATAATCTATACATATAATAAATCTGTAGAAGGGTCAATTCTGTACATTGAAAATATTGAAAAAATAAATAGCAGGGGGTGTTACTGGATCGATACCAAACCCAAATATGTGATTAAAAAAATTTTTGTCTGTCTGTCTGTCTGTCTGTATGTGAAGGCATCACGTGAAAACTAACGGTTCGATTTCGATGAAACTTGGTATAATTATACTTTATTATCCTGGGCATAAAATAGGATACTTTTTATCCCGGAAAAATACGTAGAAAAAAAATAAATCTTAATTTTTCCGCGCGGACGAAGTCGCGGGTGAAAGCTAGTTTATAATAAACTCCTTCACACAAGGCTCAACAGTCGTTAACAATCCATAACCTAAACAAAACGCTTACCTAAATATTGTTCCATCGTCACGTCATATCACTTCGCTACACATAGAGCATCACTAGAAACCACTTGAACCAATCGACAAGCACATCACTAAGTCAGTTGCTAGGCAACTAGATAAGAGTTTCTTTCCCTCCGAGCTCAGTCAACTCCTTGTGGGGAAGCGAGCGTGGTGGAGGGCGATCTCTTCTGGGTTTATCTGCATACTAGTTTTTCGACGTCAATATTGTCACAAATTCTGGAAACACAATGTTCATTTACTGTATTTGTTTTCAAGATTGAATATTATTGCTGAATCAACAAGCTTAAAGAGACTTATGTATAAAGACAATTATTATCTTCTAGCTCGGACAATACCTAATGAAAGAGGTGTCTCTGTATTGACATCAGGGACTGTTAAATTTCTAAGTCGTATTAGTTATTCGATCCTCGCTTTCCTTTAAAAGTAGAATATGTCTATAGAAAAGCCTAGAAATAAATTAAAAATCTATTACGATCGTTTTACACGTAAAACAGTGAGTTAAAGAACCTTCCAAGAATACCCAGTACATAAAAGAAGTAAAATGCCGTTAACATAGTACACGTACGTAACCAGATACGTAATATTATTATAGCACAGTAGAAAGGTGTGTTCAAAAGTATTGGTAACATACAGGAATATATGGTCAAACCAAACCCACCATCGTAATTGACCATGCCGTCACCATCGAGGTCAGCCTCGCGGATCATGTCGTCCACCTCCTCCTCGCTGAGCCGCTCGCCGAGGTTCGTCATCACGTGCCGCAGTTCTACTGATGATATCAGCCCGTCGTTGTTCTTGTCGAACACTCTGGAATGTTTAGGAGAAGAATTTATTGGGTTTGAAGTGATGAATCACAGGGTTGATCTTTAGGTTTACTTTCTGGGTGGAAATTATATTAGAGAATTGTGAGAAATTAAGCTTTTTAAGGTGATGTGTGTGAGGTACGGGAGGATTGTTTGTGAGGTTTCATTTTTAACTTTCATATTAGTATTTTCAGCATGTAATAAATTAGCCTACGAATGACGATTATTCTACTTTGAAATATCACCTGGAATTTAATGATGAATTCTATAGTCTATCTTCAGTCAAAAATACGAAATAAAATTGTTTTTAAAGATACCCAGTAAAACAGCACAGCACAGAGATTATGTAATCGTCTAGTTGACAGCTGAAATAAAAAAAATAATGAATACAATTATATAGTATGTTTTACCTGAAGGCTTCTCTAAGCTCATCTTCACCATCTGCCCCCCGCATCTTCTTGGACATCATCTGCAGAAATTCATTGAATTCGATCGTTCCGTTTCCATCCTGGTCCACTTCCTTAACCATATCTCGTAGTTCAGTCTCTGGAAATGTTAATTTTAATATAAGTTAATAAAATAAATGAAACTGCATTAATATATTCCATTTAAATACTACATTTGGTTTGTCCATTTGTTTGTTTGTTACGCATTCTCATATTAATAGATATTAGGTGGGAATGTAGTTTATAAAAACCAACCTCTTATGAAATAAAGTACCTAGGAGGTGAAAGCTCAGTTAATAAAGTTAGTATCTATCCCTAGAGCAATTGCCTGATTAACGATCTCTTAGTTAAATATGCTGCAAAAGGAGATTACCTCAATGAATAGGTAAATGAATAAATGATAGAATAAGAAACATAAATCTACAAACTATATAATCTCTTCGAGTGAAAATTGAAATAACACATCTTTTCTTCTCTCTAACCATAAATATGTCAGAGTAGGCATTTAATTCCAAAGAGTAGGCAAGTTAATTTCGTTTAGGACAATGCGTGAATACGAGCCGCACCATGAATTCTAAGTGGCCATTATATCTAGACCTCCCTGCTTTTTATATTGTTTCAGATGAATTTGGTAAACAGGAAGATTCTGCAGGAAATAATAATAAACATGAAAGAAGCAGAATAATTATAGAACGTTTTTTGTGAAAATAGAATATTTGTGGATATTATGTTTTATTTTTGTTTTCTTATAGAACTAACGATAGACGAAAGAATGATAGCATGAAAAATTTCAATCTGACCCATTCATTGTAACGAATGTTAAACCGTAAATTGTTTTATTATTTTTGGCATGGGAACATATAAAAATCTGTTTCATAAAGCATCGTTGTAATGAAATTATTCGCTAGTTAATGTTAGATTACGTAATAAGCTTAAATGAACATGGCCGCATAGAAGACATACAAAAATATGCATTTTAATACCAACCGGTCTAAAGCCTGCTCTACGTCGCTTATCCGGTTTTTATTTCCCATAATCCCACAGACTATCGTAAGCTCTCGAAATGAAGGGGGGTTAAATAGGGCTGCAACCATTTAATATTTTAGACCTAAGTTTTTCCAAAAGAGATCGCTGAAGTGTTAGTCACTGACACTGTTTTTTTTTTCTATTATATTTGTTACACTTACCATTATTACCTTATATTTGTTTTCATAATTGGGAAAGCTG
Source organism: Colias nastes (assembly GCA_907164665.1). NCBI lineage: Eukaryota > Metazoa > Arthropoda > Insecta > Lepidoptera > Pieridae > Colias > Colias nastes. The sequence continues at coordinate 7,901 of CAJQZM010042321.1, read as the reverse complement.
TATGATAATATTAATATATTGTTATCTCCAAGTGACAACCCTAAGCTCAACTTAATCTGGTCGTGGTGAAGTAAAAATTCATGAAACACATTCATCGCTGGTCGAAAATTGAAATGTCTATGTGTATTCATTTATTCACGTTTTCATTCGTATTCCATTATACTTATAAATAATTGAACCGGTTAGCGGTTAAGTGGGTTATTGTTATTGGTGAAAATTACTTAATAATTTATTTTTCTTTTATAGTTTGCGGTGTTGAGCGTCTTAACTATTTATATTGAGACATTCTTACTTGATCGTTGATTCTTTAAATATATTACGGGATGCTAAATTATTTTGGTCACTCGTGTACAAATACTACGCGCTACGTAAATATAATACCAATGTTATTGCGGCAGAGTACATTAAGATTAATATTTCAACTAATTTTTAATGATTTTATTGTTATTTCAGAAAGCCAAAAATGCCGTAATAAGTACGAAAAAAATTTATCTTATTCAATCTGTAATTAATATTAAAGTACATCCGCATAACATATAAAATTATTAAAATTCATACTTCATTATTTATCTATTTATATATAAGTTCTTACCTGTAGGTCTCTGTCCCAAGGATCGCATGACGACACCAAGCTCGGCAATCGTGATCGTGCCGTCTTCATCTTTGTCGAATAACATGAACGCTTCTTTAAATTCTGTAAAGCGCACAGATAAAAAAATATTATTACTTTTTTAACGAGCATGGCACTGGCAATATTTAAAAAATTTTTTTTTTTCTAATTTGTACAAAGCGCTAACAAGAAGCTAAAGATATTACATGACATAAATACTTTACAATTTTTTGTGTGTTAGTAAACGCTTATGAATTTACTCTATGACCGCTTGTATTTAAAAAAGCTAAGAGTAAGAATTTGACTTAATCAATCTTATTTCACAGCTAATTGTATTAAAAAAGTAAAAAGTAAAAAAATAGACTTAATAAAGTGTTTATCCAACTACACATTATGAAACGTACCTGCAACTTGTTCTTCTGTAAGGCCATATTCTGACTGAAAATTATAAAAATATCAATTAGCGTTCTTTTAATTTAACTCTACATTGCAAACTTTTAATGTAGGTAAAACAGAAGAAACTGACAAATAAAATAGTATAAAATAATGATTTCAATAATGTAACGTACCTATATACTTAATATTATACACATTTAGAAAGTCAAAACAATACACATACTATTATATTAATTAAAAAACAGTTACGATAATTAGATCACAACGTTTAAAAGGTATTTAATTAAAAGACCAACGTAACTATGTAAAATTACAAAATTGTGCAAACAAAGTCGTGAGTAAAACTCATTGGCAATTAAAGATAATTATAGCATTGGGCGGGAAAATGATGATGAGTCAAATGACATTAGATTTGGCATGGATCTGGGCTATTAGTAATACGAAATAAATAGGAAAACAAAATATTTGCCTTATTATTATAAGGTATCTTATTAGCTCTATTTCCAATAAAAACAAATATTAAATTAAAAAAATAACAACTTGTATTCATATGGTGGATATGAAGTGTTTGTTTTTAATGTTTTAATTAAATGATACAGAAAAGCACGTACGGAAAATCGCCTCGTAGCAAAATCAGAAGTTAATCGACGAATCCTCCTGTATTCCTTAGTATAGATCTCATCTCTCTTCGCCATATTTTAATACATACCGATAGTACAACCGTTTACGTCCCAACAATTTTTACTGGCTTCAAACTTATATCGAGAAAACTTTTTCCAATATCCACTAGAAACTTGGCTGTTTGGATCTTTCCTTTGCCTATATTGCAACAGATACGCTATTTATTTTCATTCGAAATTCAAACTTGCGACGAAAAACGCGCGAATATGTTTCCAAATGGCAGCAAATCGCGAACAGCTTTTCACAATTTTACGCTTTGTTGAGTTTTTAATTACTTCTCTGCACCGAAAGGCACTTTAAAATTCAGTTTCGCTTCATGATTATTTTCCCGCCACTTATATGAAGAGCACTTCTGTTTGACAGTTTACTTTTTAATATCGGCCATTAAAGAACGCTAGTGACACGCGCGTCTCTACAATGACAGCTCAGTTATAAGTAGATTCTATATTTAAATTAGATTTTTGCGCTATAATGACAACACGGGTCGTGCTATAATGGTCACAAGTACGCTTTTATATGGGTCTTTCTGTTCTAGAATCATTAGATTAGGAAGAATGTCGATAAATCTTATGATAACATTTTTCGATACCATTACTAAAATAACCGTTTATAATCTTAATCGTAAAATAGTTTCAAGGTATTCAGTATTCACTCCACTGAACTATCTTACAACTTTTATAAATGCTCAAGTTTGAGAGGACGAATTGTGAGTAAGGACGAACGGATTCTTCCTGCGGATACAATGCGAATAATTCCGCTGACTAGATACTACATTTAATATTATAAAACAATAATTTCATACTATACAATATTATATACCTATAACAATGTTAAAATAAAACTGATTATAATAATTTTCACACTGAATATATTTCTGGTCATTGTGGAACGCTCAAATAACTTCGTAATCTTGGCACGAAACGATCATTCGGAACAAAATACTTTTGGCGGGAAAATAACAGATACATCAACAAAACACGAGGTGCTTCGAACGGATCAATAAATAATATTTAAACCAATATAAAATTAAATTTAGGTTTTAACACATTGTTTGCTTAGAAATTTATACTAATATTATAAAGCTGAAGAGTTTGTTTGTTTGTTCAGGAACTATTTGTTGTACTTTTTATAGGTCAATGGACATACATTTTCTATACGGGAATTAGATAATAATCAGTATACTGTGCGATGAGAAATCGATCTTTTATAGTCCTATCTCTATATGACTATAAAATATATAGGGTGTAAAATTTAGACCAAGAAAGACGCAACCTGTTTATCTCTACTAAGAACCTATTATCCAATTATTATGAATTAAAAATAATGACATATTAACTGTGTTAACTCAGGGACAGATGTGTTGATGAAACAATATCTTGAGACTCCATAAATACTCGGTCTAATAAAAGCAGAGCCGTAAAATGGAGTGATTACAGAAACGTCAACATGTTCACACCTTGTCTAGAGACGTACTGGAGCGTGTCAACTATATAATATTTTATTCCGTGATTTTTTAAAGAATCTCGATAAAAATATTCAGGGTTACTGAAAAATGGTGCGCAAAATATTATTGCAATTAAATTGTTTCGATTTACACTTATTGCAAACACGTGAAAATACTAATACCCAGATATTTAAAAAATCTAGATATATAGAGATCTAATTAAAGAAAATGTTAATACATAGGTAGATAGAGATAGAGATCTCTATCTACCTATGTATTAACATTTTCTTTCGGTATCAAATCAAACAAATGTATAATTTGTAGATATTATATTTTTATAACGAATAGCTGATTTAACGAACTATAAATTTGATATTGGTAAATCATTGATTAATCGACCTCTTAGAATAGTTCTGTTTTTCGTTAATCTATTTAACAAGTCTACACGGCTTGTCTCATTTGACGAAACACTTCAAAGGGCCTGCTTTTCCTCTAGTACAAATTTTTAAATAATATTTATATGTATTAAAGCTGAGTACCAATTTAGTAATGTTACTAAAAGCTATGGAATTAAGTACCTATAGCAAAAAGTCCATTAATTTTATTTTATAATACATTTAAAACCTTTATAATATTATCTGTTTAGTCTTTATAGGTTCCATTTGATTCCTCGTACCGAAATACTCAAAATCGGTCAAGTGCTTGTCGAACTAGCAACGGGGAAAAGTTCCAGTTTGGAGTTCAAAATCGCGTATCGCAGAAACTACCGATTTAAACACGGGAACTTTAGAGAGAACTTATATAAATTTTCATATAATTTGCTTATATTTTATAATAGTTTACATCTAGCAGTATCGTAATATTATGTATCGTTATCTATAAGACTATAAATTTTTTCGTCATCTTGTTACTTACATTCTAAATTATTATTAATCTTTGAGAGTGGCTGTTGTATATGTATCGACATGACATAATGTCTAATACAAAAATTTCTTACACAGATAATTTTTTAAAATATTCAAGTAAAGATGTTTCCAGAAGCAATCACAATAAATGACCTCGAACACAATTTTACGTTCAGGAATTTTTAAAGTCAACTAAAAATCAACTGATCTTAAATGTAGTTAGAAAATCGCTGCAAATTTATTTTCCTTGGCTCAAAGGGCTTCTTATAAGGTTACTTTAACTGTGCCTGAAGGCTGTTTTTACGGCACGTAGTAAAATAATACTTCGAGCGAATTTTAAGATTGGATCATTATCTAGACGCTTGTTCTGACACTATAATAATATTAAAATGTAGATAAGGAGATTGCCCTATAAAGAGAATAAACGCGTAAGATATAGTTTCTTTTTTTATAAATAATTATTATTATCTACAATGATTCATACGGTTGCTTGATGTTATCTTCCATGTTGGGTATATTCTAATAATAAAATAGTATATGAATTTAAAAATCATAGATGCATTATGGGTTTCAATAATTTACTGAAAGCTAATAAATTAAGAAATTCTGCTAAAATTTTAATTGAACGTATAGAAATTTGTGCTTTAGCGTGTGTAATTATTGAGGAAGTATGCTCTATCGCTATGAATTTGATTGAAGTTAAGCATGAGTAAAGTAAAGTCAGTCAGTCATCCACCAACCCGCACTTGGCCAGCGTGGTGGATCATGGCCTGTACCCTCATAGGAGGCCCGTGTCCCAGCAGTGGGAACGTATATGGGCTGATGATGATGATGATGATGATGATGAGTAAAGTCATACATATAGTAATTTCTTTAACTATTATTCGTTAACATCATACTAACAACACAGACATTAACCGTTCTTAGAAAAATTTATAATTACTACTTACCAAATTAATAGTAACAATAAGTTCATATTGCTGATGTTTGTGTCCCTTCTTCTTCTTTCCCTGGGGGGTTTTGACGGCCGCGGCCGCCGCCTGCTTTGGGGGTGCTGTCTTAACTGACCCCTTTTGAGCTGATGGCTTGACTGGTGTTTTTGGTCCACCTTTTGGGGGTAAACAAGGTGGTTGTTATGTTTAAATCTTAGAAGTAAGAGTACCTAGCTTATAAGTTTGTGTTTGACGTAAACATGTTGTAAATAAATAATTTTTTAAGAAGTAAGTTTTTGTAACTAATTTTTGTCAGTTAAAATTTATTCAATTATGAGCTACAGACTTACAGATAGTTTAAAATCTAATTTTCCGAAAATACAGATTTAGGTTAATAAGTCTAAAGTAGAGCAAGTCAAATATTTTACTGATTCTTAAAATTATCGGTAATAATTGATAACAAATTGGTGTATTGTTATTTAAAACAGACCTTTTTGACATGGCGCCGACGATTTCTGTCCGGCGGAATTCTTCTGATTGACGTGACTGCCATCTGCTGGCTTGTTTCGGGCCTGTAAAAAATAATTAATTATGCTATTTATACGCAATAAAACGATATAAATGAAAAGTTACAGTAAAATTGTCAGTAATATTGTGATGGGCATAAAATATTTGATGAAGTTTAATTCCATTTCTTATTCTATTTAAATGCCGAGTTAAATAATAACAAGCAAATTTTTACACTGCTTGATTTACAATATGGGTTCATACGCATTCTATCAAAGAAAGTTTATAAATTAATTAAGCTTTAAAATAAAGTGTAATATCTAAAATATTGAACTAACAAATGATATTAAAATCTCTGTAAAAAACATTTAGAATATAGAGTATAGCAACCCAAAAATCTAATTTAATTCACCTTGTTCAAAATACCCACGAATTAACAATGCGAGAAATTTTCAACACTTCGCGGTTAAAACTATTTCCTACATTTGATTACTTTGGCTCATACCAGTCGTTAAATGTACAAATACATCGTTTACTCACTGGTTAAAAAGCAGTAAAGCCTCTAACACTTTGAAATCAGCTATAACATGCTGTAAAAATCGTACGACAGAAGTGACTTTGTTAGGGCGTCGGTTTTATTTATTTTTTATTTCATGAAACGGATTATTGTACTTGTTTTGCGGTTATGTTTTATGAGCATATGACTTTATGTTGAACTTTTATTATAAAATGAGGGAACGAATGTAGACCGTATTTTAATTAAAAATATGATGAGGGATGGTTCTTGTTATGTAGAAATTTGTATTTTATAGCATAATTATTTTATTCAATAAAAACAATGATAACAGAAAGAGTTCTGTTCTGTACATTTTTATAAAAATTTAAACAGAAAATTCTGTAAAAACCTTTCATTTTTTGCTACATATATGTAGAGCTTATTAATACATAAGAACAACTGTTCATTTAGCTTTCAAAGCTCTACTTTCACACGAATACTTAAACAAGTTATTAAGCGTGTAAACAAAATACCCCAACAAATAATGGTTTTACGATAATAATTTCATTATGCTATAACTATGTCCCTATAAAGTTTAGTCAACACACATTTACGTCAAAATCTGCGGGACTGTAACATTTAATCTCATAACAGCCACCGCTTTAGGCTGCGTTTCCACTAGAGCTGTGCGAGGATAATGTATCGTGCGAGGATGTCTACTAGCCTTGCTGTGAAAATGTATGGGGTATTCCACCAAAGCTGTGCGAGGAAAATTTTTGGTGGAAGGATGTGTTGCAATGCTGTGAAATGTCTTCTATTGCTCAAAATTATGGAACTTCTATGTTTATTAACACTCATCACTCGCTTGTTTTGTATGCGCCAAAATCTAGCACCACTGAGCCGTTTCCACCAGAGCTGTGCTGACCGAGGCGAGGTAAACAAAGCGATATGATTGATTCTTAACAAACATATCCCTCGCTTCGCATCCTCGTAGATCTCTGGTGGAAACGCAGCCTTAAGCGCTAAACTTGTAAGTCGTTTAATAATTAATGCAAGCGGAGACGTGACATTCAGTCGGGGTTCATTTGATTCGCTCTGTCAGTGAGAAATGGGGATTATGATTGTTCTAGAAGGTTTGTAATATTTAAGTGATTTGTGGTTTTTGGTATACCTAAACATTTCTAATTGGTTGATATCTTTATTAACTATTCAGTAAATTAAGATAAAATTTTATAGTCATCAATATCAACCAATTTATTACATTTATAAAGTACCGAGTAAATCCTCTATATTATTTTTTATAAATTCGCTTTTAAACAAACAATATTCTACTCATCTTCTGAATGAAATAACTTTTATATTGTAAGAAAATATAAAACTCTCACTTTGTTATTGGCACTTATTGGAAAATCAAATCAAATCACACTTGCAAAAGTAAGTTATAATACTGCCGAAAGGAACTGGCAAGTCGTTTATTGATCTTAGGAAAATATGTTTAACCTGCTGACCTATCTGATTTTTAGCGCAAGACGTGAGCCGAGTTTGGAAGTAGTTATATGTAAGGCTTTCCTTCTATAGATACTTTTGGGTTTTCCTGGTAATAGGGTAGGATGTTTTGGTTCGATCCTAAACCGTCCTTTGAGTTAAAATTTTGGTGTATTAGGACGTAAGATCATTAAAACTAAAAATATTATTGACTCTACAATAAGCCATTTAAATTAGACTGAGATTTTTTTTAATTTCCAACTGAAAAATATGTATTTAGGTAAACGATAAAATTTTTATCAACTATGTACTGAATTACTGTAAATATTTTTTGTGCAAAAACTATTTTATTAGTTTTTCACCAAACGCGTGAAAGAACGACTTAACTTTTTCTATGAAAATTGAATTAAAAGGAATTTAAAAATGTGATGACAATATTAATATA
>CAJQZM010042320.1:0-40261 GCA_907164665.1 Colias nastes | reverse complement strand
CTCTTGTTTGCGCATGCGGTGCCTTGATGCTCTGGCTGTCGATCACCCCGGCGGTCGGGCTCGTCTCGCGAGCTGACCGCTCCCGATCGAGCATCAGCTCGACGTCATGAATAGTCTGAAACAGAAACCGCCGGGCCAGCGCCCGAAACCAACCATAGACCGTGCGCCAGTGGCCGAAATGGATCGGCAACATCCGCCAGCCACAGCCCGAGCGGACCAGGTAGCGCACCGCATTGATCACCTCGCGAAATTCGATCTCGCGTAGACGGCCCATGCGCCCCGGTTCGGGCATCAGCGGCGCGATCCGCGCCCATTCCTCGTCAGTCATGTCCGACGGATAGCGCTTCGTCTTGCGGGCAATCCCGGCCATTCAGGCCCTCTGCTCTGGTGTCCACATCCAGAGCTTGAATCACATCCGCTCCAACTTTCCAAACAGGCTCTTAGATCTGATTCACTTCCTGCCTGTGAGATAAGCAGGAGGGAGAACATTATGGCACGAGGTGATATGACGGATCACGAGTGGACAATGACTGTTCCACTTCTACCGCCTGAACGCGGATGTTTTGCCCGTCCTGCCGGAGACAGCCGCCTGCTTCTCAATAGCATGCTGCATGTTCTGCGCACGGGCTGTTTCTGACGCACATGAATGCTATGATAAGTGGAACTTCGTTTATGTCAGGTTTCGCCATTGGGCGGAACAGGATGTGTGGGATGCCCTGCTGCAAACCCAAGTGGAGCTGGCGCTGACCGATGATTAGCAGCATATGCTCGATGGCGCTGTAGTCCGTGTCCGTTCACAGGCCACCGGGGCAAAAGGGGACCTCATTCGGAGGGTTTTGGTCGATCACGCGGCGGCTTTGCGAGCAAAATCAGCGCTAGATGCGACAATCATGGGTATTCTTTTGCTTTGTCCTTACCAGCGGGCAGGTTTCGGACTATAAAGTCGTAAATGCCCTGATGGCACTTCCAGTTTGAAACCCGAAGGCCATACTGGCTGGTCGAGGTTATAAGAGTGACAGCTCCTGCCAAGACCTGCTGATGCATGTGACCCTGCCGGTTATTCTATCATGCAATGGCCGTGAGGCGTCTCAGTAAACAGATTGGCAACGCTATTGGAAGCGCAATCGTATCGAGCAGAGACCTAGCAAAATTAAGCGGATGCAGTGTATTGCAACCCGTTACGATAAGATTGCTTTAGTCTTCATGAGTCTCATTAACCTCGCTGCCGCAAGACTCTGAACCAGATCCTTTATCAACGTGGTCTAGCAGTCGCGTTTTTCGAACTGGACCAGACGGTAACCGATGCCGGTTTCCGTTACGATATACCCGGGACGTTCCGGATCGTTTTCTATTTTCTGACGGATTTGCCGGATATAGACGCGCAGCTGCTGTACATCGCCGCTGGCTCCCCACAAGGCATCCATGATGGTACGATGCGTCAGCACACGACCCGCATACCGGACCAGCATGCGCAGAATATCCCATTCCCGCGGTGACAGACGCAGTTCGGTCCCGGCCTTAAAAATCTGCCGCTTGACGAGGTCGATACGCAGATCTCCCGATTCATAAAGCGGTTGGGTTCCTTCCTGCTGAAGGGCATGGCGTAGCGCATTGCGAAGACGGGCGATCAGCTCCGCCATGCTGAAAGGCTTGGTGACGTAATCATCGGCGCCGGCTTCGAGCGCGGCGACCTTCCCGCGTTCGTCGTCGCGTACGGACAGGATCACGACGGGCAGGGCGGGGTTTGCCTGTCTGAGCCGTTTAAGAACCTCCACGCCGTCATGGTCGGGCAGACCGAGGTCGAGAAGTACGAGATCGGGCGGTGTCTCTGCAGCGATGCGCAAGGCATTCTCGCCGGTTCCGGCTTCGAGAATACGCCAGGACTGGCTGGCCAATGTCGCCCGCAAAAGGCGGCGAATGGCAGGCTCGTCATCGACAACAAGCAGGGTCGGATCGCTCATGGGGCAGGAATTTCGCGTCAGGGATTGATGGGGAGAGGAAAGTGCAGCGTGAAACGGGCACCATTGCGTTCATGGCGGTTGGAAGCGGCAATCGTGCCCCCCATGGCCTCGGTAAAACCACGCGCGATTGCCAGTCCGAGACCTGTGCCCGCACGGGTTGTATCCGCTGCGGCAAAGCGCGTGAATTTGCCGAAAATCAGCGCTGGGTCGCGATCGCCAAAACCGGGTCCCTCGTCTTCGACGATAATGGCGAGACCCGCACGGTCGCGTTGCAGACGAAGGGTTATCGCCGTATCGGGCGGTGTATATTTTGCCGCATTATCGAGAATATTGAACAGACATTGTTCCAGCAGTACGGCATCGAGCTTCAGCATGGGAAGGTCCGATGCAGTATCGAGTGTCACCCTGTGATGCTCCAGCAGTCTCGCAGCCCGGGCGAGGGCTGTGGCGGCAACTTCGGCGCAATCCACACTGTCGTGTCGCAGTGGAAGTGCTCCTGCTTCGAGGCGCGTCATGTCGAGCAGATTGCCGACGAAGCGGTTCAGGCGCTCGGCCTCATCGGTCAGGGTTGCCAGCAGCTCGTTTCGCCCGTCCTCACCCAGTACCGCGCCATAATCGCGCAGGCTGGATGCTGCACCCAGAATGGAGGCAAGCGGCGTGCGCAGATCGTGCGAGATGGAGGTGAGCAAGGCACCGCGCAGCCTGTCGGTTTCGGCTTCAAGCCGCACACGGTCGAGATCGCGGGTCAGCAGAATGCTCTCTATGGCTGAAGCCGTCTGGTCTGCCAGCGCATCGAGCAGGCCTTGCTGCTCCACATCGAGCAGATGTCCATCACGCTCACGATCGAGACCGAGCAAGGCGACCGGACCGCGTGCGGTACGCAGGGGAATGAATAGCCAGCGCACACCGGGCAGGCTGTCGGAGCCTCTTCCTGCAATACGCCCATGCTTCCAGGCCCAGCTTGCAGCAGCGAGATCGTCCTCGTTCGGCTGACCATGTGATGCGGAATGCGCCCTGACACCCAGCACGCCATCGTCAGGCATAAGCAGAACGACATGGCAGTCGAGCAGTTGTCCGATCTGCTGCGTAACCGACCAGAGAAGGGCGTCCAGACTGGACATGCCTGTAATCGTGCGACTGAAACGATAGAGCGACTGGGTGATCTCAGCGCGATGGCGGGCGACAACAGCCTGACTGCGCACGCGCGCGCCCAGATTGCCGGCTATAAGGGCTGTGGCAAAAAAGAAGAACAGCGCCACTACATTATCGGGAGCTGCAATCGTGAGGGTATAAAGCGGTGGCAGAAAGAAGAAATTGAAGCAGAGCATTCCCAGAACCGAGGCCCAGAGGGAAGGCCAGAGTCCATAGGCCACCGCCACGCCGAGTATGGCCGTCAGAAAGGCGAGCGAAACATTGCTGACCTCAAAACCCTGTCGCAGTAACAGTGCCACGCCGAGCGCGCAGAGAACCATGGCGGTGCTGGCAAGATAGGGAGACAGGCCAGGAGGGGCGCGCTCATGAATGCGATGGCCCATGGTCTCGCCAGAGCGCGGGACGACGTGAACGGGGAAATTTTCCGAACGCTGGATAAGGCGCTCGGTGGTGGAGCGCCCTAGCAGCTGTCTGAGTCGCCCGAGCCAGCCTGTTCCGGCGGGATGGGCCGCGACGATCTGGGTTACGTTTTGCGCACGTGCATAAGCCAGTGCGTCGAGAGCGATATCATGGCCCGGCAGGGTTACGGTCTCGGCCCCCAGGGACTGGGCAAGATGCATCTGCGAGGCCATGCGCGCACGGACCTCATCGGTCAGATCGCGGCTGGTCTCGACATGCAGAACGATCAGAGGCGCATGAAGCCGGTCGGCAAGGCGCTTGCCGTAGCGTACGAGCCCGGCATCGCCATCCTGAAGGGTGAGACAGACCATGACGCGTTCGCCGGCGGCCCAGGGGCCGGCGATGGCGTTGGCTTTCATGTGATCGACAAGCTGGGCATCGACCTGCTGGGCAGTCTGACGCAGGGCCAGTTCGCGCAGGGCGGTGAGGTTGCCGGGAGAGAAATAGTGCAGCATGGCACGCCCTGCCGTGTGGGCGGCGTAGATCTTGCCATCGCGCATGCGTTGCAGCAGGTCGCCCGGTGTCAGATCGACCAGTTCGACCTCGTCGGCATTTTCGATAACATGGTCCGGAACTGTCTCGCGCACACGCACACGTGTGATCGATGCCACGATATCGTTCAGGCTTTCCAGATGCTGGATGTTGACGGTGGTAAAGACATCGATCCCGGCGCAGAGCAGTTCCTCGACATCCATCCAGCGTTTCGGATGGCGCGATCCCGGCACATTGCTGTGGGCCAGTTCGTCTACCAGGACGAGGGCCGGGCAACGCTGGAGAATGGCGTCGAGATCCATCTCGTGAAGCACCTGCCCGCGATAGGGGATTATGCAGGGTGAAATCAGTGGAACGTCCTCCACAAGCGCCTGCGTTTCGGCGCGACCGTGGGTTTCCACAATGCCGATAACCAGATCGAGCCCTTCATGGAGCAGATGCCGCGCTGTGCTCAGCATTTCGAAGGTTTTGCCGACACCGGGAGCTGCGCCCAGAAAAACTTTCAGCCTGCCGCGTTTACTGTCCGCACAGCCCTGACGCAGGAGCGCGTCGGGGTCAGGGCGGGTGTAATCCTGTCTGGTCATGTCGCCTGTCCGATCATGGCATCGGCCGCATCAGGGGTAATACGGAGGTTTTATATGCGGCTCCGGCAGACCGGTTCGTTCTGTCGCCTTCTTCGCTCATTGCGCCAGTCTATCCAGTGCCCGGTTGAGCGCCAGAACATTCACATGTGGCTCTCCGAGAAAACCAAGGAAAGGTTGCTGTATCTGGGTCAATACCAGATGGCGTACGCGCTCTTCATCGAGATTGCGCGCTTTGGCCACACGCAGCACCTGAAACAATGCCGCACCCGGTGACAGGTCGGGGTCGAGCCCGCTGGCCGATGTCGTAACGAGATCGATCGGGATACGCCAGCCACGGGCCATGGCGTCCGGATTGTCCACCCTCAGGGTTGCCGTCGCCTGTGCGATACGCTCGATCATGGCTCTGGATGTCGGTCCTGCGTTCGAGGCAAGGGAAGCGGCCGCGTTATAGGGTGTTGGAACGGTTCTGGTCGTGTCTTTCGGGTCCGGGCCCATCGTGGCGGAGGGGCGGCCGTGGAAGTAACGGGGCGAGGTGAAATTCTGCCCGATAAGCGACGAGCCGATAACCCATCCCTTGTCATGGATCAGGCTGCCCGAGGCTTTCTCTGGCAGAATTAGGGCCGAGAGAGCCGTCATGCCAAGCGGATAGACCAGACCGGTCAGGACGGAGAGCAGAAGAAAGAGGACGAGCGCCGGGCGCAGCTGGGAAAGAACCATAATGACCTCCTCAGGTCAGACCGATATGGGTGATGAACAGGTCGATCAGCTTGATGCCGATGAAAGGCACGATGAGGCCGCCCACGCCGTAAATGAGCAGATTGCGCCGCAGCAGGGCAGCCGCGCCCACAGGTCGATACGCCACGCCGCGCAGAGCCAGCGGAATAAGTGCGATGATGATCAGGGCATTGAAGATAATGGCTGACAGTACGGCACTTTCTGGGGTGGCCAGATGCATGATGTTGAGGCTCGACAAAGCCGGATAAAAACCGACGAACATGGCCGGAATGATTGCGAAATACTTGGCCACGTCATTGGCAATGGAAAAAGTGGTCAGCGCGCCGCGCGTCATGAGGAGCTGTTTGCCGATCCCGACAATCTCGATCAGCTTGGTGGGGTCACTGTCGAGATCCACCATATTACCCGCCTCGCGGGCGGCCACCGTACCGGTGTTCATGGCGACGCCGACATCGGCCTGCGCGAGGGCGGGCGCATCGTTCGTGCCGTCGCCGCACATCGCCACCAGCTTGCCCGATGCCTGCTCGTTGCGGATCAGGGCCAGTTTGGCTTCCGGCGTGGCCTGGGCGAGAAAATCGTCCACGCCGCTTTCTGCCGCGATGGCAGCCGCAGTCAGGGGATTGTCGCCCGTAATCATGACGGTGCGTATGCCCATGCGCCGCAACTCGGCAAAACGCTCGCGTATGCCGCCTTTGACAACATCCTTGAGATGCACAACACCCAGAAGGTGCCCGTCATCCATGACCGCGAGAGGGGTGCCGCCCTGTCGGGCGATCCCATCTGCGATGCTGCGTATCTGGGTGGCAGAAGGGGTATCGGGGCCAATGGCGCTTATGACGCTCTCCACCGCACCCTTGCGTATCTGGCGGGGGCCGATATCGACCCCGCTCATGCGTGTCTGGGCGGTAAAGGGACCGAAGTGCGCGCCCGTAGCATTCAGTTCGCGCCCGCGCAGACCGAAACGCGTTTTGGCCAGGACGACGATGGAACGTCCTTCGGGCGTTTCATCGGCCAGGGAAGCCTGCTGGGCTGCGTCGCCAAGCTGTTGTTCGGTGATTCCGGGAACGGGGATGAAAGCACAGGCCTGACGATCGCCTATCGTGATGGTGCCCGTCTTGTCCAGAAGCAGCGTATCGACATCGCCTGCTGCCTCGACCGCGCGTCCTGACATGGCAAGCACATTGAAACGTATGAGCCGGTCCATACCCGCGATGCCGATGGCAGAAAGCAGAGCCCCGATGGTGGTGGGAATAAGAGTGACGAAGAGGGCCACCAGCACCATGACCGAAATGGACCCGCCTGCATAATGTGCGAAGGAAGGGATGGTCGCGACCGCAATAATGAAGATGAGCGTCATGCCTGCAAGCAGAATGGTAAGCGCGATCTCGTTGGGCGTTTTCTGCCGTTGCGCGCCCTCGACCAGAGAGATCATGCGATCGAGAAAGGTCGATCCTTGTGCTGCCGTGATGCGCACGATGATCCAGTCGGACAGCACTCGTGTGCCGCCTGTGACAGCGGAGCGGTCGCCACCGCTTTCGCGAATGACGGGTGCGGACTCACCTGTGATGGCAGATTCGTCGACAGAGGCGATTCCTTCTATCACCTCGCCATCACTCGGAATGAAGTCGCCGGTCTCGACAAGTACCACATCGCCGACCACCAGTTCCGGAGCAGGGATTTCCTCATACAGTCCGGCGGGTCCGAAAGTACCGGTATCGCTTGGCAGGAGCCGCTTGCCGCGTGTCTCGGTGCGTGTGCGCCTAAGGGAATCTGCCTGCGCCTTGCCGCGCCCTTCGGCGATGGCTTCGGCAAAATTGGCAAATAGCAGCGTGAACCACAGCCAGAGGGTGATTTGCAGCGCAAAGCCCGTATGCGGCGCATTTTTGATAAGATCGCGGAACAGCAGGATCGTGGTCAGACAGGTGACAACCTCGACCACGAACATGACCGGGTTGCGTATCATCACACGTGGGTCGAGCTTGCGCAGGCTTTCCGTCAGGGCGGGGAGCACAAGAGCAGCGTTCATGACGCCGGATCGTACGCGCGGCGGTGCAGAAGCTGCTTCCAGCTGGGGTCGTGGCGCGGGTGAGGGAAAAGAGATCATCGGACAGGCGCCTTCTAGTAGGTCGTGCCGTGGAGCATGGCGAGATGCTCGACAATCGGGCCGAGGGCGAGGGCAGGGAGGAAGGTCAGACCACCGACGATCACGATCACACCTGCGACGAGGGCTATGAAGAGACCGTTATCGGTGGGAAATGTGCCTGGCGTGGGAGCAGTGACTTTTTTGGCAGCCATGGAGCCCGCAATGGCAAGAGCGGGAATGATCACGAAAAATCGTCCGATCATCATGCCGATGCCCAGCGTGACATTCCAGAAGCTGTTTGCAGTCAGGCCTGCAAAAGCACTGCCATTATTGGCCGCAGCGGAGGTGTAGGCGTAGAGCGCTTCGGAAAAGCCGTGGGGCCCGCTGGCAGACAGAGCGGAAAGCCCGGGTGGCAGAACCACGGCCAGAGCGGTAAAGCCGAGCATGACGAGTGGCAGGCAAAGCACGGCCAGCATGGTCATCTTGATTTCCCGGGCTTCGATTTTCTTGCCCAGATATTCCGGCGTGCGTCCGACCATGAGACCGGCCATGAACACGGCAATGAGTGCAAAAAGCAGGAAACCGTAAAGCCCCGAGCCCACGCCGCCGAAAATGACCTCACCCAGCATCATGTTGATGAGGGGCACCATGCCACCGAGCGGAAGAAAGCTTTCATGCATGGCATTGACCGCACCGCACGAGGCATCGGTCGTGACCGTGGCAAAAAAATGCCGAAGCCGCAATACCGAAGCGCGTTTCCTTGCCTTCCATATTGCCGAGTGCGCCATCGAGACCCAACGATGCCAGAAGAGGATTGGCATGGGCTTCCGACCAGTAGAGTACGCCTGCACCGATCAGGAAGAGAACCGACATGGCCGAGAAAATGGCCCAACCCTGTTTTTCCTGTCCGATCATGCGGCCGAACATATTTGTCAGCCCGGCGCCGAGCGCAAAAATACACAGCATCTGGACGAAATTAGTCAGGGCGTTCGGGTTCTCGAAGGGATGGGCAGAATTGACGTTGAAATACCCGCCACCATTCGTACCCATCATCTTGATAGCTTCCTGCGTGGCGACAGGGCCCAGAGCAATCGTCTGTTTTGCACCTTCTAGCGTGAAGACGGTCGCCGATCCTGTCAGGGTTTGTGGAACGCCCTCCAGTACGAAGAACAATGTCAGCAGCATGCAGGCTGGCAGCAGCACATAAAGCGTGACCCGCACCAGATCGGCCCAGAAATTACCGATGGTCGAGGCGCTGCGTCGTACGAAGCCGCGCATGATGGCTGCGGCAATCGCAATACCGGCCGCGGCGGAAACGAAATTCTGGACCGTCAGAGCCAGCATCTGACTGAGCGGGCTAAGAGTCGTTTCACCGCCATAGCTTTGCCAGTTGGTATTGGTCAGAAAGCTGATTGCCGTATTATAGGCGAGGTCAGGGGACACTGCGCCCAGACCTGCTGGATTGAAGGGGAAAAAACCTTGCAGCCGCAGCAGGGCATAAACGGCGATGAAGCAGAAAATCTTGAACAGGATAACGGCCAGCGCGTAATGCGACCAGGATTGCTCACGCGTCGGGTCGATACCCGCAAGACGGTATAAGCTGCGCTCAAGCCCGCCTAAGGGGCGCCGGAAGATATGTTTCTCACCTTCGAGCACGCGTTTGAGAAAACCGCCCAGCGGGCGGGTGATGGCCACCACGCACAGAAAGAACACCGCGAGGGTGATCCAGCCTGACAGGGTCATGATCAGAACCTTTCAGGACGTATGAGCACAGCTGTGACGTAGGCGAGTAGCCCGATGGTCACGAGACCGGCGAGAATGAGATCGGGCGTCATGTCAGATCCTTTTGCAGAACGAAATGAAGCCCAGACACAACACGAAGCCGATCAGGCCCAGTGCACAATACAGACTATCCAGCATTGAAAAGCTCCCGGAATGAGGGAGCGATTATCCGGCTGGCTGGCGTAGGGATGACAGAGGGAGTCCGAACGAGACATATAGGAATCTCATAGGAAAAGGCCCTCTACACCGTTCGGCCCTGTATGGTGATCGATCCGGTCCGGATGTGGGGGGTGAGAGCAATTGTCAGGAGAGGGTCTGCTCCGCGACCTGACCGCTCAGCGCGGGTTTTGATGCATGCGCGTACCGGAAAGAGGTAGCGATCGACCCGGATATGTAACAGATGTGGCAGGAATACACGGATAACCCATAATGTGGGTATTTGGAGGAGTGTGGTGCGAACCGGATTTCATCTGGTGCGTGATAGGGTGACGGTGGCGCAATAGGGGCTACCGATTACGGGGTCTCACCATGAATCTCATCGTTGTCATTATAATCGTCCTGCTTCTGCTCGGCACATTCGGCGGCTATGGCGGCTGGTACGGAACCCCCTGGACAGGCTACGGCGCGGGCGGCGGTGTTGGTCTGATCGTGATCGTGCTTCTGATCCTGATCCTGATGGGCCGTCTCTGATCGTCGGTTTCTGGCACTACGAGTTCGTTGGGGAAAGAACGATCTTTCCCCAACTGACCGGTTGCTCTCCTGAAACCCGGTCTCGCGGGTGTCTGGCGTCTCGCATAAGCAACCCAGATGTATTCCTTACACCAGAGCCTCGCACACGTGGCCAGACTTCAAAGTTCTGATCTGATTGCAGGCTTAAGAGCGGCCTTCTCGTGTTGGAGTCACCGTCTTTCGCAGTCGTATGTCGGACGGAGCAGGGTCATTCCATGTGGAGCGCGGCCAGTCCGAGACGAACCTGATCTGGCCAGGGAGACACTGAAGGAGAGATGCGAGCCTCATCGGTCTCAACGACAGAAGTGTCTTCCATGAGTTCCATGACCGCTTTTTTCCAGGCCGGGCCATCTGTAGGGTCGATATAAAGGGCATCCGATCCGGCAACTTCCCGAAGAACAGGCAGATCGGAACAGACGGTCGGAGTCTTTACGGCCATGGCTTCCAGAAGAGGAAGGCCGAACCCTTCGGTGAAGGACGGGAAAAGGAGGGCACGTGCACGACGAAGACAAGCAATGACTTGCTGATCATCCATGTTATTATATTCGATGACGACGTTCTGTAGTATCGGACAGCGTTCCAGCATATCGACAACGTTCTCGTTTTCCCATCCCCGCCTTCCTATTATGACAAGTGCAGGTGTTTCCCTGCCGAGATGATGGGCCATATCACGCCAGATATTCAGCAGCAGGAGATGGTTCTTGCGAGGCTCGATTGTTCCGATGCAAACGAAAAATGGACCTTTCGGAAGGTTTTGCGGATGGGTGTCTGCCCCCTTGTCGACGCCCCAGATATGCAATCCATGTGCTACGACATGAATAGGAACGTCGGTAGGCATGAAAGGTGTGAGGGAGGTGCGGACACTCTGTGTCGGGACAATAATAGACTTTGCGAGGCGTCGAACCGTATCGAGCCTTTTCAGGTGGCGTTTATCTTCTCCCGGGCGGCTGTATTCAGGAAACTCTACAGGAATGATATCGTGGATCATGACGGCAAGTCGTGTCCGCGTTTCTGCCAGAAATCGCTCTATAGGCTGTGCGCGCATAAGGTGATGATGGGAAAGAAGAAGATATATGCCGGCCGATGCGTTGCCTTGGGTGCGCATCCTTTTTTTTACGAAGAGAAACGCCCAGAAGTATCCGGCGCGCCATCCATTTCAGGGTAGATGGATTTATCTTTCTTCCGTCCCAGAGTGCCGCTGTCAGTCCAAGGAACTGCGAGATCTTGTTCCGATCGATCGGGCAAATGCCGTGCACCGGGTGATAAGCGACAAAGGTCAGAGGACCGGACCAATTTTGCTGCAGATAGATCGCATATTCGTATTCTACCCGGTCGATTCCTGTAGGGACATGCATTCCCGCGCGCGATAGCAAACGCGATATGTCCATATAGACCGGAGAAGCGGGCATGGAAGTAAGAGACATGCTTACTCTTCGAGGTGTGAGGGAAGAAACACGATGTCGTCATGCTCGGATTCAAGGTTGTTGATCCGGCTCATCGCGCCTGACACGAGCGAAGCGAGGCCCTCGTCAGAGAAGAAGCCACCTTCGATCAGACAGCGGTTTATCATTACTTTCATAAAGGCTTCCAAAGTCTCGGGATCAGGGCGGGCCGGATTTATCCAGAACTGATCAAGTGACTGCTGATCGGTGACGCGATCGACATTGTAGACAGCGCGCCCCAGTACTTTGACCGGTATATTGTTGGCCAGGGCCAGAGTGCCGGTCGTGCTGTTGATTGTAACGACACCGCAGGATTTCGCTACAATATGGGCAATATCGCCGTATTCGACATAGCGAACACGGTCAGAGATGCCCAGAGCCGCTGCGAGTTCGGAGACAAGCAGCTTCCAGTTCTTGACCCCATTATCGAGGGGATGTTCCTTGATGACCAGATAGAGACTTTTGGGAGCATGCTTCGCGAACGAGATCATGATCATGCTGAGTGCGGGGGTCATGCCCGCGAAATCAGAGTGCAGGTGGATTTGTGAGTCTGCGTCCAGCTGTAGGGGGCACAGCATGTAAGGTGCATTGTTTCGCTCCAGCCAGAGAAGCGACTCACGTGACCTTGCGATTGCTTTTTTCTTTTTTGCAAGACGTTTGAGCCAGCTTACGCCCTCATACCAGGCGCCCCATGGTCGATAATCCTCCCAGTGAGGAAAACGCCAGCGCGTCAGTATGTCGGAGGCATTATACGCTACAGCTTCCAGCGCGCGTCTTCTGAAAGACGACGGTACGGTTTTGTGCGGAGCCAGCGGAGGACAGCGCTGTGCCTGCTGGATATACCAGTCCGAGTTGCGTGGGAGGGTGGAGTGTCCGTTGACGCCGTCTCGTTCGAGAGTGACCCAGTCTGGCCGGATATAGCCTTCCTCAAAGACATAGATGCGTATTCCGAGCTGCTGCCCGATCTTGATGGCCGTGCGATGCAAAGGGCGGCAATCGCCGAAGAGAATAATATCTGTGATGCCCAGCTTCTCGAGGATGCCCAGGAGAAATACGGGCCACTGCGTATCTGTTCCTCTGAACGATATACCGTTCGGCAGACGCCAGAAGCGACAGTCCCCCCCCATTGAAGTTGATTTTCCATACAGCGTGATCTTGCGCCACGAGAGCCTTGCCCAAACTCTCGAAGAACGGCCCCATCAACCCCTGCAGCAACAGGAAACGACGGTCGGATTTTTTTTTCTTTGTTTCAGTAAGCATCGTTTGATCAGGAAAACCGTGTGGAACGAGAGAGGGTAGCAAAGAGAAGTGCGGCGCGTTTGAGTGCCGCTATCTGCAGCCTGCGCAGGTGCATCCATACGGTTGGGCGCCAGAGATCCGGATCGTCAAAGCGATCCAGCAATATCTCCAGTGCGCAGGGAAGATGCGTTTTCGGATCAAGGTACCGAGGGTAGAGCAGCAGGGTACCTGCAACCAGCTCTTCAATTGAAAGCTTGCGCCCCCGGCGCTTGGGAATAACACCCATATCCTGGGTGAGCCTCCACCCGGCGTAGAACGGAACGCCGTCTGTGGTAACCGGTATCTCGCGGACGAGTGCTTCAAATCCTGCCAGAGACGTCATTGTATGGAGTTCGTCAACTTGCGTCATACACTCTATGATATTACCCCCTCGGCTTATCTCATCGGCAAAACCGAGCGCGATCGCGTCTGGTAGCATACCTTTACGGTATCCGCCTTCGACGTCCGGATGAGGGCGATAGATGATATGCGCATCGGGTCGAGCAGCGCGAACGGCACGTAGCAGAGCCAGGTTGTCCTTGATTTCGCCACCGCCGCGCAGGACGGACAGGTCGTCTGCTACCTGTCCCGGAACGAGAATACGCAAGCTGGAGCGTTCTTGGGGCGCAGTGGATGCAACCGGGCGCTGGTGAGCATATTTCGATATACCTCGTGTCCTGAGGCGTCTTATGATATCGCGTGCACGCGACATCAACTCGGGGTCGAACCGCGCATTGGCAAGAATATATTCCAGATCGCTCGCCTGCGAGGGGTCGTAATAAACGCCGCGCGTATCAAGAAAAAATGGATGCCGGGGGCTGAAGAGCGCTACCTAACCCAACCGATCGCACAAAGCCATCCTCGACGAGCACGACGTGTAGCCCAGCATCCTCCAGGGCGCCTCTGATCGTGTCAGGCAGGCGTGTTGCCCATATCGCGACCTGTTCCTTACGTGAGTGGGTGCATTGCCTTATCACTGAGCGTGCGGACGACGAGATCGGTGGAGAGCCGGGCGCCTGTGAGAGGAACCGCCGAATCTGAGGTCGCTTCCAGAGCGACATTCCCATGACAGCGCCGATGCGCCGGTTGGACTGTATGATTTCTTTCCAGAAAACGAGGAGCTTTATTGTTTCCAGACAGGACATCAGGCGTCCTGAAAAGGGACAAATATACTCTACTTCTTTGTATAAGGTCTCCAGAGCCTGCACGCGCGTTAAACGCTGCGGCTCCAGGCTTTTAGGATGCCATATATGAACTGGTTTGTCGTGGATCGCGGCCAGGATACATAGGTCGTACTGACAGGCATCAGGCTCTATTGCGATAACTTCGTCGAGTCCGGGCATTAGCGAATGCGGGTCTTGTTTTCCGGCCGGAGCATAGTTCAGACCGAGAATTCTGGCGACTCTCAGCGACCGTGCAGACCGATACGGGACGACAAGCAGTATGTCGGCCCGATCAACCCGCTCATTGAGAGAGAGCAACACTCTGCGGATGACGGAGATGTTGATATTGTCTGGTACGGTAAGAATAACCTTGAAATGTCTTCTTGAAGGCTTCTCCCAGAATGTGCCTCCAACTCCTTCCGACCGAACGGCTTCGCCGATTGCGCGTAACGCCTCGGGGGGGATCTGACCTGTCTCTCCGTTTCCGGCAGAAAGGGGCGTTCGTGACAGGCGCGGCATGTCCTTTCTGAACGGCGGAGCGGAGAAAAAATGATGCTTTTTACTGTCCGCCGTCATGTTCACCGCAATCACCAACAACCTCAATAAAGAAACCTATGTCAAAGTAGGGTGAACCGCCCCATCTGGATGACCTTCCTAGGCGCGTTGCTCCATGTCAGGCAAGGCCAAGTTGGAACTTCAATGCGGCAAGAGTATGCTCGTTGACAGTGATAGCGTGCGTTTGGTCCTAAAAGGGGATGACGCGTGATTGTCCGCATCAACGAGGAAGAATGGCCTGCGATCGGTGATCTTGTATCTTATCCTGGGTATGGCGGCAGCTTGTCTGTGCAGTCTGCCAACTCTGCTTTTTCCGGTTGCTGGCAAGAACTGGATTTCGTCGCGGCAATCGGTTCTACTGTTCCATATTGCCGCTGCGGCTGGTTTGTTCTCGCTGGCTACATTAATATCTGGATCAGTAATTGTTGGTTTTATAATCACGTTATTTTTGATGTATGGGTTATCTATAGCATCATCGATTAAATTCAGGATACTAATGGAGCCTTTATACTTCACAGATATTATATCATTGCGTGAGCTATTGAGAAACCCGGAATTTTTCATATTCTCCATACCAATGCTGGGATGGATCGGCATAGCTGCGCTATTTTCACTCATTGCGTTTCTGGGCTGCTATCTCGTGACGGCGTCCCTGTATGTACGGCTCTATTGCATTCCTGTGCTTTCACTGGTGCTGGCCTTCTATGCGCTACGCATGAGGTATGCACGTCCGCACACGCCCGACTGGCCACGTGACATTGGGCAGTTTGGCGTTACGGGTATGCTTGTCATCTACTGGCGATGCTGGAAGCTCCAACCGGCTCCTCCCCGTGCAGAGATCTCTCCGGGCGAGCCGAAGGTCGATGTCGTGCTCGTGATCCAGTGCGAGTCCTTTGCGGATCCTTCGATTTTCAAGGGGGGGCAACCAGGATCTGGTGCCTAACCTGACGGTAGCGCGTGCCAACGCTCACGCTTACGGTAATCTTCTGGTCAGTGGGTTTGGCGCCTATACGATGAGGACTGAATATGGCGTCCTGTTTGGTCGTGATGAGGCGCAACTCGGTTTTCGCCGATACGATCCGTTTCTGACTGCGCGTCAGGAAGCTTCCTATGCGCTTCCTGCCAAACTGAAAGGCAGCGGGTATCGTACTCTGTTCATACATCCGCATGGCTTGCGCTTTTATGGGCGCGATGCGTTGATGCCAGCCATAGGATTTGACATAGTGGATGACTGTAGTGCGTTGCAGGGGAATGCCAGAGCAGGAAAATATGTCAGCGACTGTGATCTCGCCGACACATTGCTCCAAAAGATTGATGACGCGGCGTCTCCGGTTTTCATCTATGCAGTGACTATGGAGAATCATGGTCCATGGGCCGGGGAACCTCAGGAGGCGCTTGCCAGTTATCTGCGCCATATCGGTAACAGCGACCGGATGCTAGGTAGGCTGGTGTCTGGACTGGAGGAGCGGCAGCAATCGAGTCTGATTGTCTTCTTTGGCGATCATCGTCCGTCCCTGCGGGGGGATTGCCTACAGCGACATGGAACGCTCCACGCCTTATGTTGTCTTGCAGTCGGGTCGGGGCGAGAGTTCAAAGGTCGACCTCACTCCGGCGGAACTGCATCATCTGATCGAGGGTCTGGCCGTAAAACATCATCAGGGCTCAGAACAATCAGACGCATCGACTTAGTTTTGTAGTGCAAAGAAGTGAGACTTGTCCTATCGTACTGCACCCTGTGAGCCTTGGTTCACCTTCGAAGAGTATTGAATATTGGAAAAGCACCGACCTACAATATTTCGCACCTATTGGCTGGAATGTCTCACATTCATGCCGGCGAGTATGTTAGGAGTGCTGTGGAGTATTGTAGTCCTCGGTTATATTTATTTTGCTTTGCTGGGAAGTGGCATATCGTTCTCCTGCATGGTCGCGGCTCTTTTGTCAGGAATTGCGGTCTGGGGGCTTTTCGAATATGTGATGCACCGTTTCCTGTTCCATATGCATCTCACATCCAGGCTAGGACGTACGGTGCTTTTCGTCCTTCATGGAAATCATCATATGTTTCCGCGGGACCGCTATCGCAATCTTATGCCTGCTATTGTCAGCCTGCCACTCGCAGCGGCGTTTTATTTCGTATTTATCAGTACAATGGGGCAGTCTTTCGGTAGACCGTTTTTTTCTTGGGTTTCTTTGCGGGTATATTGCGTATGACGGATGGCATTACGCGACGCATCAGCACCGTTTTTCTAACAGAATATTAAAGAGCATTCAGCGGCATCATCTCAAGCACCACTATGCAGATTCAGAAAGCAACTATGGGGTGACAACGCCGGTATTCGACGCTTTGTTTCATACCGTATGCAGAAAAACGATGGAGCGATAAGGTAAGCATTGTCATGTGTACGACAATTGCGGTCGGCGCGCGTAATATAGGAGCCCCAGGGGAAACAGGCGTCTCCACTTATGCGTCAAACCTGTGCGATGCTATACGACGTAATGGCGATTATGTAGGCATCGCGGGGGGGTGGTGAC
Source organism: Colias nastes (assembly GCA_907164665.1). Classification (NCBI taxonomy): domain Eukaryota; kingdom Metazoa; phylum Arthropoda; class Insecta; order Lepidoptera; family Pieridae; genus Colias; species Colias nastes. The sequence goes on along the minus strand of CAJQZM010042320.1, from coordinate 23,317 downwards.
ATAATCAAAAAGCCGTACGCTCTGAGCAACAAACTGCGTCGCTTTTTTTTGTCCCTCAAAAAGCTACAGGTCCTCTCCTATCAAGAGCAGGAAGCAATCTGGTCGAATGAGGATTTCTATCGAAAAATCCAGGTTCATTTTTCTACTTTTGGCCGGATTGCCATGACACGAGCTTCGTTCGTGCCTGACTTGGTTCATTGGGCCTATCCGTATCCGGTCTACTGGGATGGAATCCCCAATATCTTCACGGTTCATGACCTTGTGCCGATACTACAGCCCGAACTCACGGGCATAAAGTCTGATCGCATGGCAAGATTGCTTGAGCAATGTCTGAATCGGGCAACTGTGATAGCGACCATATCGCATGCCGTGCGCCGCGATATAGAGGACGTATTCCCAAGCTGCAAGGATAAGGTCATTGTACTTGGTCAATCAGTTTCGATACCGATCGCGAAGGAAGCAGCTCCGGGGGTTAGCAAGCCTGATAGTCCATTTTTATATTTTGGATCTATTGAGAAAAGGAAAAATATTCGAAGGCTGATCTTGGCTCATGGACGTAGCGGGACGAACCGCACCCTGATTCTGGTCGGCAATTACGGCTTTGGGGCCGAGAACGAGATGGATGCAATCAATGATCATCCGCGGCCACATCTGATTCAGCATATTCAGTGGTGTGAAAGGAAGAAGCTGCTCGACTTAATCGCAGGCGCATGTGCGATCCTGTTTCCTTCGTTGGCGGAAGGGTTTGGCCTTCCAATCCTTGAGGGTATGAAGATCGGTACTCCTGTGTTAACAAGCAACCTGCATGCGATGAGAGAAATAGCTGCGGATGCAGCATTTCTTGTCAATCCTTTCGATATTGACGATATATCCCATGGTATCGTGGAGATAGATAATAATATAGAATTAAGAATCTCTCTGGCAATTTCTGGTTTGACAAGGTCAGACTTTTTTTTCTGCAGAGAAATATTCGATAAAGATAAAAAATATGTACGATTCAATTTCTAAGTAGGTCGTTTTGTAATTATGATTTATTTGATATTCATTAAACTATGCGTCGGTTTGATGTGGTCTACAAAATAGTCGTAGACTACATCAAAGGCTAACACGCTACAGTGAATGAAAGGCTGCGGACGTAGTCAAGTTAATCTATTTACATAGTATAGAACTGTGTTGGCAGCACTTCCACTGAAAGCACGGCACTACCGTACTCATTATGCAAATCAGTTATATATGCAGTTTCTCGCGTCCAACGTAGATTTTTGCACTCGAATGAATGCCAGCCCGGGACGGGAGTATTGGCTAGATGTGCGCTGGAAGTGCTCGTACCTTCCGGCTTAAAGAGCTCGATTTCGCCCACCAGAATGCCAAGATCGCGTCGGTCGTCGAAGAAAGGGCCAACTGCTTCACTTGGACGGAACTGCTTTGACTGTAAAGCGAGTAGATCGAACGGCCCGTCGATGACGAACACGGCTTTATTTCCTTTAATACGGGTTGGCCTGACCTCGGTTTTTCCGTTTACAATCAAACTGATTTCAGGGTCATGGGGTGTGAATGGCGGCATACATACGTTTGCGCGATTTGCAAGTCGACTGAAAATAGGTTCAATTTCACAGCTATTCGTAACGACGGGAAAGTTTCTCTTGGCGTCCAGTTCGCTTGGTTGTTTGTCGAGCGACAAAAAATCTAGGTGGCCTTCGTATAAAAATGATTCCGAATAAGCGCCATTAGCTACGACAACAGAATGGTTACTCAGGACAAAATGGAATATCTCATATTCGTGTATAGTCTCGTCGTACAGAATCGTCTCGTTGTTTACGAGCATTCGTACGGGAATGAACTTCTCTTCCAGAAATAGACAATGCTCATCGGTAATATAAAGATCTTCGCGTGGTATACCCTCTCCCAGCGCATTTTTCTTGACGCAGACAGGATAATTGAATGTTGTTTCATGCACAGTAAGTCGTTTGCTTCCAATTTTTAGAATGACGTCCGTCTCTGTTTTTCCTTGCGAAGTATAGATAATTATATTGTCCCCGACCGTGAGGTTTTCGACAGCCACAGGACCTCGCGGTGTCGAGATGAGAGTACCTGCCAGATAACACGGAGCTGGGTAGTTGTATGTGATACCTTTTTCCGTATCGGATGACGATGTTGACGCCAGACTAAAGCCATTAGGATCGTATCCAAGGCCAATATTTATCGATATCTGCTGCAGCTTTCCAGAAATTGTTGCATAAATCAGTAAGACCCCGCTTGAAGGATCATATTGATAGGCGTCGGTTACTCCCTTTGCAGCGAGATCTATAATGTCACCTACACCGAATCCGGTTACCGTTATCGCCGATACCGTCGTATTTGGTATGAAGCCGATATAATTGCTCCCGCCGGATAGGTTGATCGTCAGGCTGCTTGCCACTCCACCAGACACATCCGCGCATCCGAACGCGACCTGAGAGTTATTCATATTGATGGTTTGGCCGGTAATGCTCATGAATGTCGGGTTACCGTAGCAAAGCTGTTTGCCGCCGGCAGATGCGAGTGTAACATTGTTCAGATTGATTGTTCCGGATCCGTTTATAGTGCTGCTGGCATTATAATTGAATACAGAGCAATTATTTATAGTTATAGAGCCGTTGTTGGTAATATTTCCTGCTAGGTTAAAGAAACCCTTTGCATTTAGACTGTCATACGAGGATGCACTGCCTTGGACGCCACTCCCGTTAACCTTCAGGACGCCGCTTGCGCCAAGTGTTGCACTGTTCAGTGATGAACCGTCCCATACGCCAAGAGCAATACCTGCGCCCACACCCATGTTTACAATCATAGTTCCATCGACCGTAAAAGCCGCGCCGTCAGAGCCTCCCGTAATCCAACAGGGTACTAGACCAGAATTAACTGTAATATTATTAATGTCATATTCATTCGTTTGGCCTTCTGCCCATGTAAAGCTTGTGGTCAAAACGGTGTCTGTCATCGGTATATTCTCGTCATAATTGAGTACTATGGGGCGAATTATGATATTTTGTCGTATGCTCCAATCTAGGGCAATAGTGAGGACGTTATCTTTAATCTATCGACAAGACAACATTTCCTATAAGTATGCTTGATGGTGATAGTAATTCCTTGAGTCTCGACATTTTTTTGCATAAATAGATTCGTATATTATTATACCAATAATATTATTCTATATCGTATCGTACTTATTGTGAATGAACGATATCGCAAATAATGGAGAGACGCGCCTGTCTTGAATGGAAGTAAAGGCCTGAAACCAGCTCATCTGGCTATGTTTCGACCCATGCTTGGCTTCCTCAAAGCAGGCAAGAAAAACGTGGTTTTCAGCAGCTATTCGTGTGATTTCGTTCTTGTAGAACCCATGCAGGGGATACAGCTTGCGCCAGATATCCGGCCTGTCGGTTCTTATATAACTTTCTATCTCCTCATATTGCACATCATCCTACGCATTCCCCATACAAATGGAGATGCGATAAATGATGTATACTGTCTGTCAGTGGTGCCAATCATAGCCTTACTCCTTCGTACAGCCGGTCTGGGTTAATTCTGGCTGTAAGAGGGAGTATATCACCCGGATAAGCGTATTTGTTCGGATGCGGTATATTTCGTCATGGAGACGAATGAACTGTCTGTCTATTGTTGCAGGGCCTTGATGCGCCAGAACGCGGGATAGACGACAGCATCGGCGACCTTCTTCAGGTTTTCCACCTCGATTTCATCGAGATATTCCTTGATGCCTACCGAACGGCTTTGCCCTTCATGTCCAAGGAACTTGTCAATCCACACGTCACGCAGACGACCCTCGCCATGCTCGTGGATATTGCGAAGCTTGGTGGAGACGTAGTGACGAAAGGAGTGGAAAACCATTGTGGCAGGGATTCCCAGCCTCTTCTTGTGGGTCGAGAAGTTTCTGCCAAAAAGCCCTGACCGTCTCTTGTCCTTCCCTGAAAAACTCAGCTCGTGGAACAGATAGGCATGACCTGCCTGTTTCGAGCGCATGGCAAAATCGAGAAAGCCCTCGTCAATCAGTCGCTGGCAGACAGGAACAACGCGTGTGCCAGCTTCGGTCTTGGGGTTCCATTCGGTCCAGGGTTCTCCCTCTGTAGCTTCATGCTCCTGAATGACGATGCAGGGGATGCCCTTGAGGGTCATGATGTCCTGATTTCGGAGGCGACAGATTTCCTCCACCCGCATACCCGTATAGGCGCCGACACCAACGATGAAGCCAAACGTCTCCTTTGAAATGGATGTGGCAATCTCGAAAGGGGCTTCTGCCAGTCGGGCAAGATGCTCGTCGCTCCAGCGGATGCGCCGGAGTTTTTTCTTTGTGTCGAATGACCAGCCTGTGAACAGGTTTCTGTCCACGAGGTCACGCAGGAGATAATAGCGCCAGATGGCAGACAGACGGGAAAAGTTGTTTTTGACGGCCTTGCCCGAGACTGTCCTGAGTTTGAGCCGGGTCGACTCTTCCGCCAGTTCGAGTGCGGTCCTTTTGTCGTTCTTTTTTCTGCCGTGGTATTCCGGAAGCTTCTCCATCACCTCCTTGAATCGTCCGGCATCGGCGCCGGTGTAGAGGCGTATCTCCTTGTCCCCGCAGACTTCGAGAAAGCGCCTGATGACATTGCGATAACCTCTGAAGTCGGCGTCCTTCCACTTTTGCGAAGAGGCGAGGATGAAGGCTTCGCTTGCTTCGGAGAACAGAGGGCTTTTGTCCGGCTCCTTCGGTTTGGTCCAGGTTTCGATATTGCTGAAGTGGCCGAGGATGGCAGACATCTTCTCCTGCACGTCGAATGCGGGAGAGTGTTTCACAATGGTCTGAAGCTCTTCCACGGACTCTTTCGCTGTATCGACGAAGGTCATGAACTGCTTATAGTCCCGCATACGATGGAGCAGGTGTTCTGCGTTCATGACGCGATACTGGGACCGTAGCGCTGACAACTCGCTCTCATAGGCAGAGATGAGGCTGTCGAGCAGAGGCCGGAGCTGGTCATCGACGCTCTCTCTCAGAGAATCATTGATGTCCTGAAAGAGCTCCTGCGTCACGCGATGCACTCCTGAAAACAGCCTGTCCGTGGCCAGAGAGATTGCACAGGCCCGGCTTTTTGCAAGCGATTTGTCATTCGTGTCGAGCGTGACCCAGAGCTCGCGTCGTCTCATCAGCTCACGCAGATGTGTCGGAATGACACGTCTGAAAGCATATCCGGCAGGGCGTCGAACCAGCATTGCAAGGCCATGATGGGGCACCCGGATGGTGCAAAACACCGGGTTCAGGTTGCGGAAACCTGAAAAACACAATCATTTCAATGCTTTATGTGGTGCGAACTATGGGACTCGAACCCATACGCCCTTACGGACTCGAGATTTTAAGTCTCGTGCGTCTACCAGTCCGCCAAGTTCGCACAACACAGTGCACGCTCTAGCACGCAGGGCTTGACGTGCAAATCCCTGCCTTGTGGCATCATCCAAGGGTGAGGAGTGTCGTGCCATGCTCCTTGAGCCAGCTTTGGGCCTGCTTGCGAGCTGGGTGATGGCGGTCGACCATGGCCCAGAATGCGCGGCTGTGATCGAAATGGGTCAGATGGGCCAGTTCGTGTACCATCACATAGCGTCGGACGGCCTCTGGCATCATGATCAGGCGCCAGTTGAGCATGATCCTTCCCTGTTTCGTACAACTGCCCCATCGTGTTCTTGCCGCGCTACAGGCAAAGCGCGTGACGGTGCATGCCATGCGTGTTGCTTCATGGGCGAGCTCGGCCGGCAGGATCAGGCCTGCCTGATGTTTCAGAAACAGAACCGCTCTATTACCGAAACGCGGCAGAGGGCCGTTTAGCGACAGGTGCGTCTCATTCAGGCGCGCCGTCTGTGCATGCTCGGGTGTGTGGGCCAGCGTCACAAACCGGTTGTCGAACCAGATCCTGCTGCCAGGCATCAGGGAAGGCGGCCTGGGCAGGGCCGCAAGATGCGTGCGTGCCCAGTCGTCATGGGCATCGAGAAAGGCTTCTGCACGGTGTAGCGATACGGAGGGGGGTATCGTTACGATAACCTGTCTGGCGACAGGGTCTATACGCAACGCCAGGCGTCGGGCACGCGTGGAACGACACCAGAGAACAGGGTAGGATCTCTGTGTTACCAACGGCGTCGACGTGGGGGGGGATTTGCGCTTCTTGCGCGCAATCCCGGCAGGGATTTCGGCGGGCCAGTCCACAATATGATCTTCAAGCATACCTGCTTCGCGCTCACTGATCATGCGGCCCTTGCCAGAAATATGGGCCTCATGAACGGACTCATCCGAGCCCGAGCGCAGTTTGTGCCATGCAGGAAGGTCCTGACCGTCGCGGATCAGGATGTAGGCGCAGCTGGGAGGGAGCCAGTCGATATCGGCAAGAATTTCCGGTGTTAGCGACACGCAATCCGGCACCTTGCGAAACCGCTTCGCGTAATCCGAGCACTGACACGTTCCCAGATCGAGCAGGCGGCATGCCACATTGGTGTAATGGATTGCGTCGGTTTCCTCGTCACGCAGCTTGTGCAGGCAGCATTTGCCGCATCCGTCGCACAGCGATTCCCACTGCTCCGTGCTCATTTCCGACAAGGGGACGGTTTGCCAGAAGGGCGGGGTTTCGTCAGCCATGACCGTATCCTGACAGGCACACGCAAAGAAGAACGACCGCAATGGAAATGCCGGTGCTCAGCAGCAGGGGAACACGCAGGAGCGGCAACCACAGGAGTACCATGCGCTGATAGGGACTGGCGCCGAGACCGGAAGCCGCGCGTACGAGCCCCTCAAGACTCCCCGCAATCCTGCGCATAACCGGTAGGGCGCAGACAGGGGCTAGAAGGACACCGCACAGAAAGAGACGTCCCAGTCCCGTCTCTTGGTGTTGCGCGAGACCGGAGGCATAGCTTAGCCATAACCCACCCATGAGAGTGCCTGAGGCCGTGTAGGCAATCATGGCAGCAAGTCGGCGGGTGACGGATGCAGGGAGCGTGGCCGCTGCAAGCGCCACAAGAATGAGGCCCAACAGCCAGCCGGCACAGACAGAAACGATTGCCATCATTATGGAGCCGATGTCAGCCACGTCTGAAAGCGCTTTTGCAGCGCATAATAATTGATGGCCCAGAAACCGTCGCTGATCGCAAGTGAACGAAGGTCCTGACCGTCCTGTGGCGCATCCTGTGTGTCGTCATGCAGCGGCGTCTGGTCGCGCAGCATTTTCAGAACGGCGTCCGTCTGCTCGGCAGGGACATTGCGTGGAATGGCCCAGGAAATTTTCTGGCGTAGCGATTGACGCCACTGCACGGCAAAGGATGCCTGTTTGTCCGTCGCAAGCAGGCGGTCATGCGGCGTTGAAAGCATCAGGGCCGCGCCGCTGCTCATGATGCGTGTCGCTTCCAGCGGGGTGCGCCACCAGACAAGATACGGGCGTAACTGATCGAGTTTGCGAAAGGCACGATCCACCCCGGCAGGGGAGGCGAGTACGGCATAGATATCGCCGGGCGCCACGCCATCGGCCATCAGGGCGATTTCGAGCGTACCGCGTGGGTCGAGCCTCAGGGCGCGTTTTCCCGGATGGCGTGCAATATCCCAGAAATCCCCCCAGCTCGGCGCCGTATCGCCAAGGCGGTTACGGTCCCAGGCCAGCACAATGCTCTCTTCACCGGCCTGTATGCCGCAGGGGGAGGCGGCAGGGGGATGGGTCTTGTCCACTGTCGTTGCAGCCGGGAGTGTCTGGACCAGCCCATCGCGACATGCGGCATAAAGCGTGGTGTTATCGACCATGGCCGCCAGCCAGAGAGGTGTGCGTGACAGAGCCGCCTCTCTCAGCGTTGCAAGACTGCCATCCCATTCTTTCAGGGGGTAAGGCTGGTCAGGCATCAGAAGCGAATGGGCGTCTATGCTGCCGGAGAGCACAGCCAGACCCAGCGCAGGGGCAGCTGCATGCGCTTTCTTTTTCGTGCTGGCGTGATGGGTCGCATGACGGGGGTGATGACCTGCAGCGCTGGCGTCATGTGTGCCGGGCAGGAAGCAAAGCGTCACCAGCAGCGTCCATGCCACGTGCTTTCGTGCGGCAAGCTTTGGGCAGCTATGTCTGGGGAGGGGAGGGGACGCGCGCAGGAAATGACCTTCCAGGACAGATAATGATGACCGGAGCGCTCCTTATAGAGCGTCTTTCATAGGAAACGCCACAGCCTGACTGGCCTGCCAGGCAAGTTGCAGTGCTGTTCCGGGCGTCATCATGCGCATCGACTGCAAAAGCGGGCGCCTCATTTCGATCTCGCCCCCATCGGATAATCTGAGTTTGAGCCGCATCTGGTCGCCTGTATGGAGCACGGACTGGATGGTTGCCATGAGGGGAGGCATATCGTCCTCTCCGGCAATCGGCGTGCTGAACAGGGGGGGTCATGCGATCGGGACGAATGCAGAGGGTGCACAGCGTATCCTCCGCCAGGTCGGGCTCTGCCATGGCTTCGACCACGCCGCCGCAGGCGAGATGGATCCGCGCAACATCGTCCTCGATTTCAAGCACGCGCCCGGACAGGAGATTGGCTTCTCCAAAAAGCCGCGCGCTTTCGGGTGCAGTCGGGCGTTCCAGAAGCGTACTCGCTTCAGCGCATTGGACGAGCGTATGATTGTCGAATAGCGCGATGCGTCCTCCCAGCCAGACCGAATCCTCGCGGCTTCGTGCGGCGTAGATCAGAGAAAGGCCCAGAGCGCGATGAAGCCTGGAAAGAACCTGTCTGATGCGACTTTCCTCACGCAGGTCGAGACCGGCCATGATGTCGTCGAGCACGAGCACGGAAGGTGCATAGGCAAGGCTGCGGGCCAGCCTGAGTCGCAGATTATGCTCTGCTGTGAGCCTGTCCGCTCTGACCGAGGCCAGTCCATCCAGACCTAGAAGGGCCAGGAACCGGGCGACGCCAGCCTCGCGCTCTCCTTGTGTCAGCCCGCGCACGCGCAGGGGAAAAGCGATATTTTCCCTGACCGTCAGGTGGCCGAATGCAGGATCGCGTGGAGAGATGAGGCTGACCGCACGGCGCGAGGCGTTTGTGGAGGTCACATCGAGACCGTCGATCAGGATTTCTCCGCATGCCGGGGCGACATACCCGGCCAGTATGTCGCAGAAACGTCGCAGCGTCGTGCCATCCTCTGCCAGGAGGCTGAGCGCCTCACCCCTTGCGAGGGTCAGGGAGAAGGGCAGGGTCCGGAGCGAAAGGCTCAGATCCTGAACCGAAAGTGGGAACTTATGGCCCTGCGGTGAAACGGACATGAAACCTCGCCTGAACTCAATGCGTTATCAACGAAACCATAAGATACGGTTCCAGCCGTTTAGGAGTTGTGACATGAGCAAATCTGACGTCAAGAAATCTGTCGATACCGCCAGCCAGTCGGCACAGGAACAGATCGATACACTCAAGACCCAGCTGGAGCAGCTGCTCAAGGATCGCATCAATCCTGCGCTCCTTGATGTGGCGGACAAGGCCGATCAGGCCGTTGCCAATGCGCGTGGGATCACCGATGTGCAGCTTCAGAACGCTGAAGCCCGTGTTCGTGCCCGCCCGATTGCAGCAGTTTTGATTTCTGCCGTCATTGGCTTTATTGCAGGACGTGTCTCCAAGTAAGCTGCTGCCTTATGAAGCAAGGCGGCCGCTCGTCTCAACCCGTTCCGGGGCAGGCAGGCCAGAACGGTCTGCCATGGGTCCGTTCATACGGGCCCTGCTCCGGGGCGTTTCACGATAAAGGCTAGCGACTCTTCATGAAGGTCATTGATGTCGGGCAAGAAGCCCTTCAGGCTCAAGGCGAGGTTCTGCAGCGCGTAGCGATGCGGATCGGTCGTCGTGTGGCCTATTTCGTTATTGCCGCCATCTTTGGCCTGTTCGCGCTGGTTTCCTTTCATGCCGTGTTATGGGCGTTCGCCTACAGCGTTCTGCATTTCTCGGCATTTGCCGCAGCCTGCTCCGTACTCGGTCTCGATCTGCTCTTCGTGATCATCTTCGGTCTGCTTGGCACACGCAACGTCGCCGACCCTGTTGAATTCGAGGCGCGTCTGCGCCGTGATCGCAAGTTCATCGAGTTCAAACAGACGCTGGCCCTGTCCACGCTGATGGGTCTGCTGGTCGGGCCGATCGGTCGTTTTACCGGCAGGCAGCTGATCGACGTCCTGCGGAACATTTTCGCGCGACGCTAACCCGGTCTGCCCTTGCTGCCCGTCATCACAAGAAATCTTATGCAAATTTCAGGTTTCGGTTATGGCGGTGGCAACCTGTTTCCCCTATGACCTTGCTTCAGTTGCCCCCGGACGAAGACTCCGGAGGCCGATCGGGTTGGGTCAGGTATTTTGATGTCTGTGCTCCGGCGGTCTGACGGTCCCAGAAAAGACTGTCGGTGCTGCCGGTCCCTGTGCTTCTCTCCTTCTGATCCCGCAAGGTAGAATCTGGAAGGAAGAGGGAGGCAGATGCTCGCGGAATTCGATCTTTTCGGCGTATTGATTTCTCCGATCGCCGTATATTCGGTTGCCGCCCTTCCCGTCACACTTCTGATCCGGCTCGTTCTTTGGCGCACAGGTGCCATAGAATGGTTCTGGCATGTCGCCCTGTTCGAAGTGGCGCTCTACGTCTGCGTTCTGTGCCTGCTGGTGCTTTATGTCTGAGTGCCTTTACAGAACACGCCGATGCACCCGATCGCGCAATGAGAGAAAACGCCAGGAGCGCGCTGCCTGCAGCACGACCGCTCTCTCTGGCAGTGCCGTGCTCGACCTTGCTTCAGACGTCATCCCTGTCCCTCACGAGGAATGTTTTCCGTGCTGCTCGCCCGTACGCTGATCCGAGTCTTCCTGACATTTGCAGTGCTCGGGGTGACGCTCCTGCTCGGCTATACGCTCTGGGAGACCTATATGATCGCTCCTTGGACGCGCGATGGCCGCGTGCGCGTCTATGTGGTCGATGCAGCGCCCGAAGTTTCGGGCACTGTCGTCAGTGTGCCCGTTCACGATAACGATTTCGTCCACCGTGGCGACCCGCTTTTCGTGATCGATCCGGTGCGATTCAGGTTGGCCATCAAGGAAGCGGAAGCGCATCTGGCCAGCGCCGAGGAAGATCTCAAGCTGCGTCGCAACGATGCCAAGCGCCGTATGGGGCTGAATGGTATTGTGTCTGCCGAAGAGCAGGAAATCTACAACTCGAATGTCGAGACGCAGGAGGATGCCGTCAACGCGGCACGCGCGGCACTCGACGTGGCCCGCCTGAACCTGCAGCGCTCCATCGTTTATTCGCCGGTCGAGGGGTATGTCACGAACCTCAATCTGCGCGTTGGCGATTATGCGCATGAGGGACAGTCACGTATGGCCGTGATCGACGCAGACAGTTTCTGGATCAACGCCTATTTCGAGGAAACGAAGATGTGGGGCGTGCATGTGGGCGATGTCGCACGTGTCAAACTGATGGGATATCGCGAGATCATCCCTGCCCATGTCGTCTCCATTGCGCGCGGTATCAACGACCAGAATGGCTCACCCGACAAGCTTGGGCTCCAGGACGTGAACCCCATCTTTACATGGGTCCGTCTTGCACAGCGTATTCCCGTTCGTATCCATCTCGATCGTCTGCCTCCCGAAGTCATTCTGGCGGCGGGCATGACCTGCACGGTTACAGTGGGAACGCCTCCACAGGGTCAGCGTGGACGTCTGACCACCTGGCTCCAGAATCATCTCTGATCATGGTGTCGTTCTCGCGCAGGCTGGCTGCCTTTTCACTCGCCACGACGCTGCTCGCCGGATGCACGGTCGGGCCGTCGTACAAACCCGACCGCATGAAGCTGCCCGATGGCTTTGTCGAGACCGATCATGCCGCCACGGCGGACGAGATTGCGCAGACCGAGTCCGAGATGAAAGAGTGGTGGGGGCAGTATAACGATCCGCTGCTGAACAAGCTTGTCGCTCAGGCCATCAAGGGCAATTACGATCTTCTGATTGCCGATCAGCGGATCATTGCCGGACGGGCCATGCGTGAAGAGGCGGCCTCCGCCTGGTATCCGCAGCTCGATGCCAATGCTGGCGGTGGAACGAACCGCTATTCGCTCAATATCGATAACTGGCCGATACGCCCCGGCAATCCTCAGAACAGGCCTCAGGCCTCGGTGCTGACCTATGGGGCGCAGGCCAGCTGGGAGATTGATGCTTTCGGTCGTATCCGGCGTGAAGTCGAGGCGAGCGAACGCGCGATCGATGTCAGTATCGAAGACCGCCGCACGACCCTGATGACACTGCTTTCAGATCTGGTTCGGGCCTATATCTCGCTGCGCGGTGCGCAGCTGCGTCTGTCAATTGCGCAGGCCAATGTGAAGAACGCCCAGAACGAAGTCGATTTGACCAAGCGCCTCTATCTGGAGGGGATCGGCAATACGCTTCAGATCGCGCAGGCGCAGAGCGAACTCGATAGTGAAACGGCATCGCTCGAACCGCTCCAGGCACAGGTCGATACGCTGAGCCACGGGGTCAGCGTTCTTCTTGGCGACATGCCCGGCGATCTCAAGGCCGAGCTGGAAGCCTTGCCCAACGGGACGGCTTCTTTGCCTGTCATGCCACGTTTTCCTGCAACGCTTCCCTCGATCGTTGTGGCAAACCGGCCCGACATACGTGCTGCAGAGCGCAGCTATGCCGAAGCAACGGCCCGTATCGGTGTGGCTGTCGCGCAGCTCTATCCCAAATTTTCCATACCTCTGAACTTCAATCCAAATGCCTCGGCCATGTACCAGGCGTTTCAGGTGAACGCGATGAGCTGGTCTTTCATGATGCTGGCGACACTGCCCATCATGCATGGTGGGCGCTTTACCTCACAGGTGGTCGAGGCGCGCGCACGTGCCGAGGCAAGCCGGCTGACCTATCGCAAGACGGTTCTCAATGCGTTCCGCGAGGTGGAAGATGCCATGACGTCCTGGCTCCACAACGATCACTATGTGGCCCAGCTTCATCAGGCCTCGATCGATAGTGGCCTTGCGGCGGATCGTGCCAGACGCCTGTATGCAGCAGGTCTGACCGATTATCTGAATGTTCTGACCACGCAGCGCACGCTTCTTGGTGCGCAGGATCGCGAAGCCGTGGCCCGCACGGCCCGCCTGCACGATACCGTAGCGCTTTATACGGCCATGGGCGCTGGCTGGCAGGGCATGGCCCTGCGCGATACGTCCTTGCCGATCGAGGCTGCCAAGCAGAGCATTCTGGCCAAGGCATTTTCGCGCTAGGGCGCATAGCCGATCCGTTTATGTGGCGAAGCCTGCTTATGGTCTCTTGATTTACGCAGATCTGTCACAACATAAAACTCATGATTTCTGTAGTATTCACGATAAACAAGGGGAAACCGGCGTGAAAGATCCTTATGCAGCGCTTGGCCTGACGCGTGGCGCGACGGATAAGGAAATCCGAAGTGCCTATCGCAAGCTCGCCAAAGAGCACCATCCCGACCACAATCCGAACAATAAAAAAGCCGAAGAGGCCTTCAAGGCCGTCGGTGCGGCCTACGCCATTCTGGGCGACAAGGAAAAGCGCGCCCGCTTCGACCGGGGCGAGATCGACGCGGAGGGCAATGAACGCGGCCCCTTCGGCGGTGGTGGGTTCGGTGGCGGCCAGGGTTTCCATGGTCAGGGCCCCGGTGGTGGACCGGGTGGAGCCCAGTTCAGTCAGGAAGATCTCGGGGCCTTTTTCTCGGATATGTTCAGCGGCGGTGGGACCGGTGCCGATTTCGGCAATGGGCCTTTCAACGGGCGTCGACGCTCGCGTCGCGGCGCCGATCGTTCCTACACGCTGACTGTTTCGTTCGAGGACTCGGTTCTGGGAACGACCAGTCGCGTGACGTTGCCGGAAGCGGGCACGGTCGAGGTCAAGATCCCGGCGGGGATCGAAGACGGGCAGACGCTGCGCCTTGCTGGCAAGGGTGCACCGGGTGTGGGTGAAAACGCACCTGCAGGCGATGCGCTGATCACCATCTCGGTTACGCCAAGCTCGGTCTATACCCGGGACGGGCGCGATCTCAGGGCGAGCGTGCCGGTCGATCTGGAAACGGCCATTCTGGGTGGAAAGATCGTCGTCCCGACTCCCAAAGGGCAGGTGACCATGAAGGTGCCTCCCCATTCAGATACGGGTACCGTATTGCGTCTTGGTGGGCGCGGTGTTGCCGAGCATGGCAAACACAAGGCCGGTAATCTTTACGTCACCCTCCAGGTCAAGATCGGCAAGGTCGATCCCAAGCTTGAAGCGTTTTTTTGCCGAAAAGCGTGAGGCAGAGACAGCCAAAGAAGCACAGGACGCATGATGATGGTGCGTCGCGCGGGCTTCTTCGACTGGAAGATGATCTTCACGCGTGAGGTGCTCGGGGCAATGGTGGCCATGCTCTCCACCGCCCTCCTCGTAGCTCTTTGCTATGGCGGAATGAGAATCTCGGGGATCTGGTCAGGACTTTAGGCTTTCCATCACGGGGGAGTGTGATATCTCCGGGCGATCGAACTGACTCCTGACCCCGGAACCCCTTCATGAGCGCATCTTCTCTCCCGGAGCTTCCGACGCGACGACAGGCCTTCTCGGTCGTGTTCGCGATCGAGCTGTGGGAACGCTTCGGCTATTACGGCATGCAGGCCGTTCTCACCCTCTATCTGGTCCAGCGTCTGGGGCTGAGCGATGTGGCTGCCAATGTCATGATCGCGGCTTTCGTCGGTCTGACCTATATTACCCCGGTTCTTGGCGGCTTTGCGGGTGACCGCATATTGGGGCCACGCCGTACCATGCTGATGGGCGCGTTCGCTCTCGTTTTCGGCTATGCGGCTCTGGCGCTGGCAGACCAGCACCGCTCCCTGCTTTTTCTGGCCATGGCGCTGATTTCGGCAGGTAACGGCCTGTTCAAACCCAACGCCGCCAATCTGGTACGACGCATCTATGAAGGGGACGATGCCGCGCTGGATGCTGCGTTCACCATCTACTACATGTCGGTGAATGTCGGCTCGACCGTCTCGATGCTCATCACCCCTCTGCTTCAGGACAAATACGGCCCGGCCAGTGCCTTCCTGACCTGTTCGGGCGGTCTCGTTGTGGGGCTTTTCTATTATTTCTGGCGTCGCCGCTGGATCCACCATGCCGGATCGGCACTCGATCAGGGTCCGTTTCAGCTCAAGCCGTTCCTGATCGTTCTGGGCGGTTTTTTCCTGACCGTCCTCATCCTCACCGGTATTATCGCCAGCCCGGGCATTGCAAGGCTTTGCGTCTGGGCTGCAAGCCTTGCCATTGCATTCCTGTGGGGGCGGCTCTACCTGCGCTCGGGCGCTGCGGCACGTCCCGGGCTGCGTCTGACCTTTCTGCTTTGCCTCGAAAGCATGGCCTATCTGATTTTCTATCAGCAGATGATGACTTCGCTGACCCTGTTTGCGCTGCGTGCTGTCGATGGGGATCTGCGTATCGGCGGCGTGACACTGGTGCATCTGAGCGCCGGCCAGTTCCAGGCGCTTAACCCGATCTGGATCATGCTGGCGAGCCCGTTCCTTGCCGCTCTGTACAACCGTCTCGCGGCGCAGGGGCGCGATCTGTCTCTGGCACACAAGATGGTTCTGGGCTTCGGTCTTGTCACGATCGGCTTTCTGATCTGGTGGATCGCAGCAGCCCATGCACAACCCCTCGTCTCTGCCTGGGTCATGGTGCTCGGTTACGGTCTTATCTCTGTGGCCGAACTGCTTACCATGGCGCTCGGTCTGGCCATTATCGCGCGTTACACGGCGGCAGAGAGCAGTGGTTTCATGATGGGCTCGCTTTACCTGCTCTGGGGTATCGCGATGTATGCGGGTAGTCTGGTTGCGAATTTCGCTGCGGCGACCGGCACGCCGGCCACAGGGGCTGCAGCGGCTGCGCTCTATGTTCCGTTGTTCCGCGATCTGTTTCTGGCCGGACTTGTCCTCACTGGCCTTCTTGTCTGCCTGCTGCCGCTGGCGAAGCGCTGGGATCGTGAGCATGTGCGCGCCACCGGGGCGCAGATCGGCCCCGACGTCCGTCCGGCCATGCCAGCCGAAATGGAAGGCTGATTTTCATCCGGGCAGTCCGATAACGCAGTCTGCCTGGACGCATATACCGCGAAAGACGGACAGGTTCGTCCCAAAGCGGGTTAACCGAGGCGCGTGCTGAGCCTGTGACGGCCTGTGATAAGCAGAAACCCCAAGACAGTGCTTCTGTCCTCACGTGTTTTGCCAACTCCCCCGTAAGATGCCTATGATCCTTCTGTTCAGAATGAGCCTGTTCAGAAGGACGACATCATGAAGCCGAATTCCCGCCTAGCTTTTGCCGGTCTTGCTCTTATGGCCGGTACCGCAGTGCTTCCCTGCCTGCCCGCACTCGGGCCGGCCACCCCGGCGCTTATTGCCTCAGCCAATGCGGCCAGCGCGCCCGCTGCCGATGCGCCTTTGACGCTCAAGGTTCTGAAAGTCGAGGGAAACAAGGCAATCCCGACCGATGAGATCATGGCTGCACTGCCCTATCATGTTGGCGATACGGTCACGCGCGATCAGCTCGATGCCGGTGTGCAGAAAGTGGCAGATCTCTACAAAGCCAAGAATATGGGCGCCAAATTCAGCGAGAAGGAACGCTTCGTCAAGAACACGGTGCAGTTCTATCTCGTGATCGAGGAGCAGGCACCGGAACAGGCTGCAGCACCTGCGCCATTCGTGCTCGACAAGGTGGAATTCACGGGTAACAAGAAAGTGCCGACCGCCGAACTCGAAGCGGCAACGAAACTGCGCCCGGGTGCGACGGTCACAGCCGAGGCGGCCAGTGCAGACACCGTGGCAATCCAGAAAGTCTATCAGAAGCACGATCTGGGTGTGCAGATCCAGCCAGTGGCCACACAGCCCAACCACGACAATCATGTGGTTCTGACGTACCAGATCACCGAGAAATAAGAGAGATCCCGTCAGAACGGAGGGCTGGTTTCCGTTCTGACCCCTGTTCTGACAGAGTTACACGCCTCGAGCTATCCTTCGAGTGCGCGAAAAAACGCATCGTCGAGACGAACCGGTTCTAGCGTTGAAGGTAGATAGAGCGGGTGTTCAGGTCGTCCGCCCTTGCTCAGTCTCAGCACTGATAATTCTATTCCTGCACGGTGCAGAAGCAGGGCAACCTGATTGCCGCGCTGTCGCAAGGAAGGGTGCGTGGGCGAACCATAAGCCAGAACGACCTTATCTGCTGCCTTGGCCATGTCGAGCAGGGCTGCATCGTTGCCCGGACCTGACGGGTCTTCCACCTCAAGCAGGCGTCGCTGATCGGTGCAGCGATACCCGAAGCTGTTACCAACGAACATCGACCCGTAGCCCCACGCGCGTGCGTAACGCTGGCATTTGGAGACTGTGCGGTCGTCACCATATTCGGTCGCGACGGACGGGTTCATCATCAGCCACATGACGCAGGGGAGGGCAGGGTCCCACACACGGTGCAAACGATAGCGGTAACATTCGCCCGGTCCGTCATAGATGGCTGTGCTTTTGACGTCGTCTTGCAGGCGAAGAGGGCGGGATGCGCCAACATGATGGCGTGTCGAGCGTTCGGTCATGTCAGACTGTCCGGCCCGTCAATGGGCCGGGAAACCTCATTTCTTCCGGTTTTTCATAGTGTCTGTCTTGAATGTCTGGAGCGCTGCCAGAGATTTCTCGACATGATTACCCGGTGATTCGGAACTGATCGTCGCAATGATCTGTCCCTCAGGGGCGATGACATAGGTCACGCGCTGGGCGATATCGAGCATGGGCATTTTTGCGTCGTAAAGCCGCGTGACCTTGCCGTCGGTATCGGAAGCGACCGGAAACTGACCCTTGATCTGACTGACCGAGAAATCGTCGAGCTTGTGGATGTTGTCCATGGACACGCCGATGACGGTCGCACCAAGTGCTGTGAAACGGGGTATGGCATCGGCAAAGCCATGAGCCTCGGCAGTGCAGCCCTTGGTGAAGGCTGCCGGGTAGAAATACAGCACCACCGGTCCCTTTTTGCGAGCATCACGCAGGGTGTAGCTCATTTCATGCCCATCTTGCGTGGCAGGAAGCGTGAAATCGGGAGCTTCGCTCCCCTGTTTCAGCGCAGCATGGGCTGCGGGTGCAGAGGCAAGCAGGAAGGCGGCCAGAAAACCGGCCACAGGAGCGATAGAAAGACGACGGGGCATGGAAGACTCCGCAGAGATCAGGGTCAGAACGATGATCCCGGAGAGACGACCACGCAGGGCGTGTCGCGGCCCATCTTCCGGCAGGCAGCCACGGCATTGTCATGTGAAAGATTGACGAGACGAGCCCTGTAAAGATGGGCCCGTCCTGATTGCACCGTAGACACCTGACTACGCGCGCCCGTCAGCGAAGTTCCGGCATGATTCTGGGCCTGCGCCACTGCGCGTGTGGCCTGCACGGCGGAGTTGTAGGCTCCGACCTGGATTGCCCAGTTGCCCGGTGTGATCGCCGGCGCAGAGCGGGCGATCTGACGCGCAGGACGTGGCGTCATGACGGCAAGAACGGGTTCTGCCGAAAGGCTTCGCCCCACCGGGATCGGCTGAACGGGGGCACGCCCTGCCCAGGCCTGCGCCACATTATCGGGTGAGGCCGGTGTGCTCACGCTTGCCATCTGGACGGGTGCCGGCGTCGGGGCAATCCCGCGCGCAGCCCATGCGGAGCTGACCGAGGCGCGGCTCGAAGCCGGGGCTTCGGCCACCTGCATATCCTGCTGGTCTGCAGTATAGGTCGCGCTCTGGGCCTGTTTGCGCCAGGCGGCACGCACAGAAGCCGTCTCGCTATCGTTCTGGGCAACCATGGTTGCAGCCGAAGGATCGTGCTGCGAGACAAGAAGGTCGGCGGCGGAGCGATTGCGCGGCCAGACGCCTGCGATCTGTGGGCCGACATGGGCTACATAACGCCGCGTTTCGCGTGGCAGCGCACGCCCGCGACGCAGATAGGAATCGAGGCTGCCCGGGCCGTCATTATAGGCCGCGAGGAAGCCGGGCGAGCCGTAGATATCGTACATCTGCCGGATATAGGCGGTCCCCGCCATGATATTGTCATGCGGGTCGTAGGCGTCGTCGCCCAGACTGTACTGCGTGCGCATGTCGTCATAGGTGGGAGGCATGAGCTGCATCAGTCCCATCGCGCCCGGAGCGGAGGTGGTGAACTGACCGTTTCGGTCATAAAGACGGCCACCCGATTCCTGCATAATGACCGAGCGGATCCAGACGCTCGGCACATCGAAGCGCTGCGAGGCTTCCTCGATATAAGGTCCCCAGGGGTCTTCCGGCGGACCGGGCGGAGCGTAATAGGATTTCGCATGCTGGCGATAATCGGCAGCTTCCTGCGCGACGGGCATTTGCGGACGCTGCGGCGTGGTGGCACAGGCTGCCAGGAGCGCCGTTACTCCCGTGATCAGGAGCATTCTCGTGGGGGGTATTCCCGCAGAACGAGACCGGCCGGATTCTTGTTGTCCGGATTGGATGGTCGAATGACGGGAAGGAGCCATGATGGGTTTCACCTGATGCAACCGAGCGTGATCCGTAATCTGGGGCAGGAATAAGGCAAAACTACGGAGCGTGGCGCCGGAAAGATAGCCAAAAATTGCAGTCTTCCGATCTTCCGTAGACGATGGCGGCCTCTGCCGGTTTGTTCTGCTGCGCGGGAGTCACGGCTGACCTGCATCGGACGAGGGCAATACTGGTGCAGTTGCACTGGCGCAGTTGCGAAAAAAGGGCTTATCCGCTAGGCGAATTGACCTGAGCGTTCCGGTTTGCGGCGCCTGCCCGATGATAGACAATCTGGAAAGCCCCGGAGGGACATGAGTCAGAGTCGATATGCCCTTGCGTGGCAGGATATTGTTCTGGGATTGCGCTCATGGCGTCTTGCCGCAACGCTTGGATGGACGGATATCCGTTTGCGTTATCGCGGCTCGGTGCTGGGGCCGTTCTGGCTCACGCTGTCGGCTCTGATCATGGTGGCTTCAATGGGCGTGATCTATGCCCGTCTGTTCCATATGGTTCTGCGCGATTATCTGCCCTTTCTCTCGCTTTCCATGGCCTTGTGGCAGGTCGGGCTGGCAAGCCTTTTACAGGAATCCTGCACCTGTTTCGTCGATGCAGAAGCGACCATCCATGCGATGAAGCTTCCCTATACCGTGCAGGCAATCAGGCTGCTTGTGCGCAACATGATTGTCTTTGCGCATAGCATTATCGTGCCAATCGGTGTTTTCGTGCTTTATGGCGTCTGGCCTGGGCTCATCAGTCTGGCCGCGCTTCCCGGTCTTCTGCTGTGGGTCCTCAACGGTTATGCGGCCTGTCTGCTGCTTGGACCGTTCTGTGCCAGATTCCGCGACATTACTCCTGTTGTGGCGGCCTTCATGCAGATTGCCTTTTACGTTACGCCCATCATCTGGCAGCCCGGCCAGCTCGGGCCGCGTGCGCGCTATCTGCTGCTCAACCCGTTTTATGACATGATGGAGCTCGTGCGCGGCCCGATCCTGGGGCATCTGCCCAGCCCGCTGATGATCGCCATTGCCTGCGCGGTCAGTGCGGTCTGGTGTGGACTTGGCTTCATGACATTTGCCAGAACGCGCGCGCGTCTGGCTTTCTGGGTCTGAGTGCGATGTCTTCCATCACCCTTGAGGATTACTCTCTGGTTTACCCCATGTTTCATGGGAGTGCGCGGTCGTTCAAAAAGAGCCTGTTCAAGGGCGTGCGTGAGAAACTGACGAACCGTCAGGCCGTGGGCGGAAGTATTGTGAGCCAGGCAGATACGACTGTGGTCGTGGCGCTCGATCATGTGAGCCTCTCGATTGCATCGGGGGAACGCGTCGGACTGATCGGTCATAATGGTGCCGGCAAATCGACACTGCTGCGTGCGCTCGCCGGTATCTATGAATCGCCGCTGGGGACAATGCAGGTCGAGGGGCAGGTCCACGCCCTGCTCAGCCCTCAGGCCGGTATGAATACCGATCTGACAGGGCGCGAGAATATCAGGCTATATGGCCGTATTCTTGGCCTGTCCGACAAACAGACAAAGATCCTTGAGAGCGACGTGGAGCAGTTCGCCGAGCTCGGCGCATTTCTGGACCTGCCAGTGCGTCACTATTCATCGGGTATGGCGATACGCCTTGGCTTCGGTCTTGCCACGGCACCGCGCCCGGAGGTCCTGCTGATGGATGAATGGTTCATGGCAGGGGACAGCCATTTTCAGGAGAAGGCACGCGAACGTCTGACGCGGCTGATCGAATGCGTGCGTATTCTGGTCGTCACGTCGCATTCCATGCCCATATTACGCCAGTGGTGCACACGTATCATCTGGATGGAAGGGGGACGCATCCGTATGGACGGCCCCACCGACCAGATTATCGACGCCTATGAGGCCGCCGGACAGGGCTGACCCTCAGCCCTTGAAAATACCGGTTATCGATGAGAGCAGGGCAAGCGCCTCCGCCCGCGGGCGCTGGAACGTGTTGCGTCCGATGATCGATCCGAAACCGCCACCTGCCTTGATACCGCGGATGGTATCGAGCAGCGCGTCGGTGCTTTCATGCTCTCCGCCAGAGAAGATGACGATACGACGCCCTGCAAAGGTCGACTGCACCACATGGCGCACACGCGCCTCCATGGTGGATATATCGATCTTCTCGTCCAGATAGACTTTTTTCGCTGCCGGAAGGGACAGAACATCGGTGGGTGGCTTGACCTTGATGATATGGGCACCGCACTCCGCCGCCATATGGGCGGCATAGGCGCAGATATCGATGGCGGTTTCACCGGCCTTGTCCAGCATCGGACCGCGCGGATAACTCCAGACGATCACCACCAGCCCGGCCGCCTTGGCCTCCTGAGCGAGTTCGCGCAGTTCGTTCATCTGGTCGAAGCAGTATTCGCTACCCGGATAGATCGTGAACCCGATGGCCGAACACCCCAGTCGCAACGCATCTGCAACCGTGCCTGTCACAGCCTGGTTCTTCTCGGTCGCGAGGGAGTTCGAACTGTTGCATTTCAGGATAAGAGGAAGCTGACCGGCAAAGGTCGAGGCGCCAGCTTCGAGCATGCCGATAGGGGCCGCAAAGGCGTTCAGACCCGCCTCAATTGCGAGCGAGAAATGGTAATGCGGGTCATAAGCCGGAGGATTGGCAGCAAAGGAACGCGCCGGTCCATGTTCGAAACCCTGATCGACAGGTAAAATGACGAGCTTGCCCGTACCGGCCAGAACACCTGTGTTCATCAGGCGCACCAGATTGGCTTTCGTGCCGGGATTGTCGGACTCGTAATTGTCGAGAATGGCTTTGACCTGAGGGGTAAGCGACATGAAACGCTCCTTGTTTTACGGTCGTCCCTCCGGTTTCTCGCCAAAGGGCTTCGATCACACCGTTCCTTAACTGCTGCACAGCGTGTCCGTTTCTTTCGAACGGGGAACTATCCTTCACAGATAGGATAGGTGGTTCGTGAGTGGGATCCCTCTTTCCGCTGCAGCGTTCCTTTACGGATGATCCACAGATTGTCCGAGAGGATCGGGATCGGTGTCCGCCATCACAGGAGTGGCGGGCGCAATCCGGGCAGGTCTCCGGGCATAAACGTGGAAAAGGGCAGGAGGAGCCGTCATGCAGTATTCAGGCCGGATTGCCGGCACTCGGACGAGGCGTGGCCTGGCGCTGCTCCCCTTGCTTGGGGCATCTGTTTTCACTGTTGCCGCTTATGCGGAGCCAGTTGCACTCACCCATATGCGTGTCATCGACGGAACGGGAGCAGAAGCCCGCACCGGTATGACGATGGTTGTCGATCACGGCCAGATCGTCTCGCTGGGTCCCGATACGCCCAGGGGGGCAGGAATTCCCGAGGCCATGAAAACGATCGATCTTGCCGGCAAGACGATTATGCCGGCCCTTGTGAGCGATCATAGTCATGTCGGTCTCGTGGATGGGATGAAGGCCGCATCGGCCAATTATACACGTGCAAATATCCTGGCTGCTCTGGACCAGTATGCACGCTACGGTGTGCTCACTGTTACCTCGCTCGGCCTGAACAAATCGCCGCTATTCGATCAGCTCAGGCGCGAGCAGCATCAGGGAACCAATTCCGGCGCTGACCTGTTCGGCGTGGATCAGGGCATCGGCGCGCGCGGCGGTATGCCGCCTGAAGCAATGATCGATCATATGGGCCGGGACCAGATTTTCCGCCCCTCGACGCCTCAGGAGGCAAGGCAGGCAGTCGATCGCATGGCCGATGAGGGGACTGATTTCGTTAAAATCTGGCTCGACGACCTGCGCCTGACAAACCCTGGAAAGCCCCC
>CAJQZM010042319.1:0-20411 GCA_907164665.1 Colias nastes | reverse complement strand
GCACAGGGTCATGCCACTGACAAGGCTGTTATTCTGGGTCTGGGCGGGGCCTTGCCGCATACGGTCGATCCCGATCTGGCTGACGACATCGTCGCACGTGTGCAGCGTACGCGGCATGTCGTGTTCGAGGGTATTTCCGTTCCCTTCGATCCCGAGCAGGATCTGGTCCTCGATCGGGAGACGATTCCTCCGGTTCACCCCAATACCCTGCAGTTCGAAGCCTTCGCCAATGATGGCA
Source organism: Colias nastes (assembly GCA_907164665.1). Lineage (NCBI taxonomy): Eukaryota > Metazoa > Arthropoda > Insecta > Lepidoptera > Pieridae > Colias > Colias nastes. The sequence continues at coordinate 20,173 of CAJQZM010042319.1, read as the reverse complement.
CGATCATGGGATGCGCTCGTCTGTGCTCCGTCGGGGGTGGCTTTATCGTTTCTGAAAGCGTGACGGAAAGCGCTGGCTATGCCCAGCCCGACGTACCTTATCCGTTTACGAGCGGCGCTGCATTGCTGGAACAGGCGCGTGCGCAGGGCATGAGTATCGCGGCTCTGGTGATGGAGAACGAATGCGCCCTGCGTCCGCGTGAAGAGGTCGAAGCGTATCTCGACGAAACTATTGCCGTCATGATGGCATGTATCGAGCGAGGCATTGCACAAAAGGGTGTTTTGCCCGGCCGGCTCAAGGTGCGCCGCAGAGCCAATGCGCTTCATGAAAAGCTCTGTGCACATGAGCAGAGCAATGCGCGCTCTGCGCATGCCATCATGGACTGGATCAGCCTGTTCGCCATTGCTGTGAACGAGGAAAATGCTGCGGGTGGACGTGTGGTAACGGCACCGACAAACGGTGCTGCAGGCATCATCCCCTCGGTACTGCGCTATTATCGCGATTACTGTCCGCCTCTACCTCCTGCGACCACACAGCAGGGTATGCGCGATTTTCTACTGACAGCCGCTGCAATCGGTGGGCTGTTCAAACTCAATGCCTCGATTTCCGGGGCGGAGGTGGGGTGTCAGGGTGAGGTCGGCGTCGCTTCGTCCATGGCGGCCGCAGGACTTGCTGCGGCACTTGGCGGAACACCGGCACAGATCGAGGATGCTGCCGAGATCGGCATGGAGCATCATCTGGGCATGACATGCGACCCAGTTGCGGGGCTGGTGCAGATCCCGTGCATCGAACGCAATGCTTTTGGCGCTGTGAAGGCGATCAATGCCGCCTCGCTGGCTCTGAATGGCGATGGGGCCCATCTTGTCTCGCTCGATCAGGTCATCAGAACCATGGCCGAAACGGGCCGGGATATGAACCAGCGTTACAAGGAAACCTCGCTTGGCGGTCTCGCCGTCAATCTGCCCGAGTGCTGAGCAGGGTGACCAGCTGAGAGGGCATGCTGCCCAGCGTCTCCCGAACAGTTATTCCCATCTTTCCTGCGGCCAGAGGCGATACCGACAATGCTGGCTGCGGTACCGCCTGACTGAATGTGGCGTAGCGACCGGGATGCACGATCAGCGATAGACGATACCACCATCTGTCAGAATGGACTGACCCGTGATGTAATCGGAATCTCCACTGGCGAGAAACGCGACGAGAGCGGCCACGTCGTCGGGTGTCTGGGCACGTCCGAGCGCAATTCCTTCCACGTATTTCTTGTAAGTCTCGCCTTTTTTCGTGCCGGTGATTTCGGAGAAACGTTCGTCGATCTCGACCCACATATCTGTGCCGACAATCCCCGGACAATAGGCATTTACCGTAATGCCGGCACTGGCATATTCCTTGGCGGCTGTCTGTGTCAGCGCACGAACGGCAAATTTTGTGGCGGAATAAATGCCGAGCAGGGCAAAGCCGTCGTGACCGGCAATGGACGAGGCATTGATGATCTTGCCCTTGTGTTTACGCGCCTGGAATTTTGCCGCAGCGGCCTGAATACCCCAGAGAACACCCTGAATATTGATGCGGAGAATACGTTCGACATCCTCCGGCATGACATCGGCAAGAGGTTTGACCTGAGCAATGCCGGCATTGTTGATCATGATATCGAAGCCGCCTAGCGCGGCCTCAGCATGATCGATTGCACGATAGACGGCATCGCGATCACTGACATCGGCGGCACAGAGCGTAGCGCGTCTTCCGAGTGCCTCGATTTCGTTCTTCACGTCCTGCAGCTTGTCGGTGTTGAGGTCGACCAGGGCGATATCGGTCCCGTCTTTGGCCAGTCGGAGCGCTATGCCGCGCCCAATCCCCTGCGCAGCCCCTGTCACCAGAGCGATTTTCCCATCCAGACGCATCGATATCTCCCCTGAACAGGGAATATCTGCGCCCGATTGCGCCTGAGACTGCCCTGTCGTCGTCAGGAAAACGGCTCAGCCAGGCGCAGGATCACCCCGGTGAGCGGCTTGTGAATTCTGAAACATTCGATGTCAGAAAATACCGCTCCAGCTGGCGCAGGTGCCGCAGAAAAGCGGCAGGTCAACCGGCTTTCTGCCACCCGCGTTCGCCCTGCTGCCAATAGGCCAGATTATGCCCGGCCTGTCTGCTCCTGCTCCAGAATGCGCGTGCCCGGCTGACAGCCTCGGTATCGTTGCCATCGAACAGGGTAAACACACGGTCGAAAACCTCTATTCCCTGATCGGTGCCGCCATCGAGCAGAAACAGGAAGCGGGCCTCGTTGGGTACGTCGTCACCCTTGGTCAACCAGATCGGCTGTCTGGGTCCATGGCCCATGCTCTGACTGCCATGGGGCAGCCAGACAGGGGTTTTCGCTTTCCAGAGCGCCTCGTCGAGCTGCTTGACCTGCGCGGCATCGCGACAGCGTATGACGGCACGCTGTCCCGCTTCCAGTGTGCGACCCAGAAGCGGAGCAAGGGCATCTTCGAGCGTGGTGCGGGTCAGATGATAAAAGCCGATATCGCTCATGAGGCCTTTTCGTCTGTCGTTTCGTGATGACGCACAAGCGCATCGAGCAGACGTACGCCGAAGCCTGTGGCGCCCTTGGGGCATTGAGGCCCCGCATCCGAACGCCAGGCAACACCGGCAATATCGAGATGGGCCCAGGGCGTCTCGCCTACGAAGCGGGCCAGGAACTGTGCCGCCGTGATCGAACTGCCGGGACGCCCGGTGATGTTTTTCATGTCCGCAATGTCCGAGCGGAGCTGACGATCATAGGCCTTGCCCATCGGCATGCGCCATACGGCTTCGCCCGTGGTCTCACCCGCTTCGAACAGGGCGCCCGCCAAAGCGTCGTCATTGCTGAACAGGCCAGCGCGTACATGGCCCAGGCTGACGACGATCGCACCTGTCAGTGTGGCCAGATCGATCATCAGACGCGGCTGGAAACGCTCTTTCGTATAGGCAAGCACGTCCGCCAGAACCAGTCGCCCCTCGGCATCCGTATTCAGCACCTCGATGGTCTTTCCGGCATAGCTGCGCACCACATCGCCGGGACGCTGGGCATTGCCCGAGAGCATGTTTTCGACCAGTCCGACCACGCCGATGACATGAAGTCCGGCCTTGCGTCGTGCGACGGCTTCCATTGCCCCGACTACAGCCGCTGCCCCGCCCATATCGGTCTTCATTTCATCCATGCCAGCTGCGGGCTTGATGGAGATACCGCCTGAATCGAACGTGACGCCCTTGCCAATGAAGGCAATCGGGGCATCTTCCGATCCGCGATAGCGCATGATGGCAACGCGGGCCTCCTGATCGCTGCCCTGTGCCACGCCCAGCAGGGCGCCGAAACCCAGTTCGCGCAGTTTGGCAGCGTCGAGAATATCCACTTCGACGCCCAGATCGCGCAGCGTCTCGATACGACGCGCAAATTCAGGCGGTGTCAGCACGTTCGGGGGTTCGCTCACCAGATCGCGTGCGCGGAAAACACCCTGGGCGACGGCCTTGAGGCTCGCCCATTCCTTGCGCACGGTCTCGGGATTTTCGACGCCGAGATGCAGGCGCTGAAGCTGAGGCGCATTTTCGGGTTCATCGGTATGATAGAGATCGAAGCTGTAGCGCCCTAGAGCGGCACCATAGGCTGCGTGTGCGGCATATGCCGCACATGCGCCGGCAAAGGCCAGGTCGGCGTGGGCCGTATCGCGTACGGCGCGTGCGGCCTGACCGCCAGCGGCTTCCATCGTCGGAATGTCCAGCTCGTTTTCAGGCCCGCAGCCGATCAGAACGACACGGGCAAGTGCTGCGCAGGGGGCAAGCAGGACGCAGCTCTGATCGCGCTGACCCTTGAAGCGCGAGATCGCGACAGCGCGACGCAGAGCCCCGCCTGTTGCACGGTCAAGATGTGCAAAGGGACCATTGGCGACGTCGAAATCAGGTCCGGTCAGTAGAACGAGTGTCTGCTCGGATTTCGGGACGCCATTGCCCTGAAGAATTGGAAACGGTTCCTGAATCTGGATATCGAGCATGATCTGTCCGGTCTGTGACTGAGAATAGCGCCACTATCGTCAGGCTGCCCGCATAAGGCAAGGCATAGGGTGAATAACAACGATCTATCGTCGTTCAATTAATTCAAACCACTATCAACGTTGATTGTTGTTCGGAAATATGGCCTAGTCGCCCTTCCTTCCCGCGATGCGCATCAAGGCCCCTTCATGTCACTGCTTGCCGATCTGAATCTGCTCTATGTTCTCTCCGGTCTGGGGGTCGGGTTTCTGGTGGGGATGACCGGGGTGGGCGGGGGCTCGCTGATGACGCCGCTGCTCATTCTCCTGTTCAAGGTGCATCCTCAGGCGGCGGTCGGCACGGACCTGCTTTATGCGGCCATCACCAAATCGGTCGGGACGCTGGTGCATGGCCATCGCGGCGCGGTCGAATGGCGTGTCGTGCTGCGTATGCTGGCGGGCAGCCTGCCTGCCACGCTGATCGCCCTGCTGTTTCTGCACTGGTATGGCAGCCCGTCTCACGACACGACGAAACTGGTTTCGACGGCGCTCGGTGTTGCATTGCTGATTACGGCCCCGAGTGTGTTTTTCCGCAAGGAATTGCAGGCCTGGTCCCATCGTAACGCCGGAGAGCTCTCGCCTCGTATCGCGGCGATCCTGACTGTCGTGCTCGGCGCGGTGCTCGGTGTGATGGTGACATTGTCTTCTGTCGGTGCAGGGGCGATCGGCATGACCGTTCTGATTCTGCTCTATCCCTCGCTCAGCACGGCGCGTCTCGTCGGGTCGGATATTGCCCATGCCGTGCCGCTGACGCTGATTGCAGGCATGGGGCACTGGTGGCTGGGTGCGGTGAAAATCCCCATGCTCGTTTCGCTGCTTTGCGGATCGATCCCCGGGATCGTGCTGGGCAGTCTGTGCGTCGGACAGGTCAATGAGCGCGTGCAGCGCTCCGTTCTGGCTGCGGTGCTGTTCATCGTCGGCTGGCGCCTGATCTGATTATTGCGATCCGCGTGCTCTGATGTGGTGCGCCCAATAGCTGCACGCTGATTACTGCCCGTCCGATAACCGGATAACTGCCTGTCCGATAACTGCACGTCGGCAAAGGGTGTGCCCGGTATCGGGAACGGCCCTGCTCGGCTCAGTTCGCTGGGGGCACGTCATGGCAGGCAATCCATTCTGACTGCCCGTCTGCATAGCGCTCGCGTTTCCAGATCGGCACGCGTCTCTTGATGTCGTCTATCACGAACCGGCACGCCTGAAAGGCCGCGTCGCGATGGGCCGCAGCCACACCGATCCATACGGCCATATCCCCGATGTCGAGGCTGCCGAAACGATGAATGGCCGATGCCGCGATAATATCGAAACGATGTTCTGCCTCGCGCAGAACGGCCAGCGCCTCGGCCTCTGCAAGGGGACGATAGGCCTGATAGTCGAGTCCGAGCACGGCGCGGCCTTCGCTGTGATTGCGCACCCAGCCTTCGAAGCTGCAATAGCCGCCCGCCTCGTCGCGACGCAGTGCCTCGGCGAAATCGGTGGGATCGATGGGAGATTCGGTGAGGTGAAACGCACTCATCCGCCCGATACCGGCGGAATGAATACGATATGATCGCCGTCTTCCGGCAAGCGACCCCAGGCAGAGAACGCGCCATTGACCGCGACGCGCAGACGCGCTCTCGGCAGGCTGAAACCATGGGCGATGGCAAGGTCGTCATAAAGCATGGCGAGTGTATCTGCTTCGGTCTCGATGGTTTCCGTAGTGCACCCCGCTTCATCGCGCAGGGCAGCAAAATACTCCAGAGTGACCCGTTTCATGTCACCAGGCTTCCCTGTTGTGCAGCGGCGTGTCACGCAGCATTGAAATCGCGCTTGCCGCCGCTTTTTCCCATGAGACGGACATCATAAATTACCATGTCGTGGCTAAGTGCCTTGCACATGTCATAGAGCGTGAGTGCTGCAACTGTGGCACCGGTCAGGGCCTCCATTTCCACGCCCGTCTTGCCTTCGCATTTCACCGTGCAATCGATAATGGCATCGCATGCCTCGATGGTGATCTCGACGCGGCATCCCGTGAGGGAAAGCGGATGACAGAGCGGGATAAGCTGTGCCGTTGCCTTGGTGCCCATGATGCCTGCAAGCTGCGCAACGGTCAGCACGGCGCCCTTGCTTGTCATGTAGCCCGCATCGGCCAGGGTCCTGGCAACATCGGGTGGAAAACGCAGCCGCGCCTGTGCGTGGGCTTCGCGCTTCGTCACGCTTTTATCGCCAATCTCGACCATACGGGGCCGTTCACCATTGACATCCACATGGGACAGGGCAGTCATATCAGCCTCCGATATAGTACATCTCGATGCGTGTATCGCCATCCGGCATGTCCGTCAGCTTCGTTTGCGCGTCAGGGTGCCGTTGCTCACTATAGCGATCGGTACGATCCTTCCAGATATTGCGCAGCAGGCCGTCAAGTGCGTCATCGGTCGGTGAGGCAAGGGCAGGGCGCAGATCCGTGCCCTTGCTGGCAAACAGACAGGTGTAAAGCTGCCCTTCCGAGGACAGACGCGCACGCGAGCAGTCGCCGCAGAACGGCGCGGTGACCGATGAAATAAAGCCGATTTCTCCACCGCCATCGGTAAAGCGATAGCGTGTGGCAACCTCTCCCAGATAGCGCGCCGCAAGCGCCTCTACCGGCCAGCGCGCGGCGATGCGCTCCAGCAGGACGGATGACGGCACGACGGCACTCTGGGACCAGTGATTACGCGTGCCGACATCCATATATTCGATAAAGCGCAGCGTAACGCCCGTATGGCGAAAACGCTCGACCAGAGGCAGGACTTCGCTTTCATTGATGCCACGCTGTATGACGGCATTGATCTTGATCCCCCCGGGAAAGCTGCGCGCCACCGCTGCATCGATTGCCGCCAGAACCGTTTCGACCACGGCGCGACCGCCGCTCATATGGCTGAACACGTTGGGGTCGAGTGCATCGAGACTGATGGTAAGGCGCGTCAGACCGGCCGCGTGTAACGCATCGAGATGACGCTGAAGCAACACGCCGTTGGTTGTAAGCGCGACGTCCTCGATGCCCGGTATGGCGACGAGACGTTCGATCAGATGGGGCAGGGCAGGGCGCAGAAGCGGTTCGCCCCCTGTCAGGCGCAGCTTGCTGACGCCAGAACGCGCCGCAGCCCGTGCAATACGCTCTATCGCCTCGAAATCCAGACGCTCGGCCGGGTCCAGAAAAGCGAAATCGTCATGAAAGACCGATTGCGGCATACAATAGGGGCAGCGGAAATTGCAGCGATCCATCACCGAGATGCGCAGATCGTGCCATGGACGCCCGAACGCATCGCGCAGCGTGTCACCACTCATGAAAGGTCACGATATCACCTGCCTGCAAGGGCCTGTCTCCCGGTGGCAGGCTGACGATGCCATCCGTCATGCCGAGCCGGTTGAAATCGCCGGACGTGGGCATGGGATGAGGCGTGGCGCGCATCGATCCTGTCCCGTCGCTTTGCAGCTGCACCGGAACGAGCCGGGTCATGCCTGACAGGGGAGCAAGAGCCTCACTGAGCACCACCCTGCGGGTCGATAGGGCGTGATCCTGTGCGCGCAGCAGGGCCGGAACGACATGACGACTGCAGCATGCCAGAGCGGAAACCGGATTGCCCGGCAGGGCGAAGACAGGCTGACCTTTGTCCGAAACGCCGAACCAGAACGGTTTGCCGGGGCGTTGCGCGACCTTGTGGAACACATTGCGGACATTGAGTGCGGCAAGGGCTTTCGGAACGAAATCGAACTGCCCCATGGACACGCCGCCGCTGATAACCAGCACATCATGTGTTTCAAGCACCTCACGGAAATGATCCGTGACCGCAGCGAGATTGTCCGGCACGAGAGAAAGGCTTTGCCGTGTGAAGCCCTGTCTGCTGAGCGAGGCGGAGATCGCATATTCATTGGAGCGTCTGATCTGCCATGCCTGAACGGGCTCATCCGGCGCGACGAGCTCGTCGCCTGTCGAGATGATGGCGATCGAAGGGATTATCGCGACACGCGGCTCGGCAACGCCGTTGGCCGCAAGAATGGCCAGGTCGGGCGGCGAGAGACGTATGCCTGCGTTCAGGAGCACGGTTCCCGCGGCGCAATCTGACCCTTCGGAATGAATATGCTGCCCCTTGCGCGGATGTACGCCGTCCTCGAGCCGGATGATCGTACCATGCGTCCCCTCGGTGAGGTCGTAATCCTCACGCGGGATCACCGTATCGGTCCCGTGCGGAAGAACAGAGCCGGTCATGACAGCGATGGCTGCAGGCAGCGGCGCGTTTTCAGACGTCACGATTGTTCGGAGATCGAGGGGCGGCCTGCCGGCAGGCTGTGTGGCAGCCAGAACGAAGCTATCCGGTATTTCCTGCTTCCGGGTTTGCTGTCCCTGGGCCTGTGCCCCTCGGGTGTCCTGCCATCGAATGGCGATGCCATCGAGAATGACCCGATCATATGGCGGCAGGGCGCGTTCTGCCCTGATCTCCTGACGCAGGATTCTCCCCGCACTGTGCAGGAGCGATACGGTTTCGGATCCGAAAGGCGCAAGAGCCTCGCCGATGAGGCGGTCGGCAGTCTCGATGCTCAGCAAATCGTGCATGAAAGGTTTTGTCCGATTCCTCACAGATACAAACGCCCGTTCATCGACCCGGATGACGGCGTGCCATCGCCCTATCGTGGCGATGGAAGAGCGGAACGGCAACAGGTCGGGATGATTTTGCGGCACCTTGTGAACGCGGTATGGCCGGGAGGCCGACTACCCGCCTTGTGGCTTTTCCGTAACAGAAGAGAACGATCCTCCCCGGAAGGCGCAGTCTTCGGCAACCGGTCGTACGCGATATGTTTATGGTTCTCCGGTGAGCGGTGTCCCGCCACCTGTCTGAACCGGTGCCTGTATAACGGGTGCCTGTATGTTGAACGGAGCGATAGCGGGTTTCCGCACGCGCGTTACAGCCATCAGAGGCGCAACGTTTTGGTCGGTAATCCGCCCAGAGGAAACGCACGGGATACGTGATGTCGGATGCGGGACATTGTCTGCAACAGATGATTGATGACCCGGTCGAGCTATGCTAGTCCATGACCGAACCGAACGGTCATTTTCAGCCTAGGCGAAGAGAATTCGGGGTCACAGAGCCAAAAACTGAGTTGCCATACGCGAGGGCGGGGCAACGCCGAGAGGATGCACATGGCGCAGGGCGACGAGCAGGATAATCGCGCATCGCAGGGTGATGACGGTAAGAACGACAAGCAGGACAAGAAAAACGGGGGCAAGAAGCGTAGCCCCCTTTTGCGTGTTATCCTGATTGTTGTCGTCATTGTCGTGGCGATCGCCTGGATCGCGTACTGGTTGCTGACACGCAACCAGATCGAAACGGACGATGCCTACACGGCAGGCCGCAAGGTGGCGATTGCGCCCCATGTGAATGGCTATGTTACCCAGCTGCTGGTGAACGACAACCAGTTCGTCCATGCCGGTCAGCTTCTGGTCAAGATCGACGATCGCGACTACATCGCCTCGCTGCACAAGGCAGAAGCCAGCATCGCGCAGGCTCAGGCCAATTTCGCTGCAGCGACGCAGATGGTGATGGTGGCGCAGCAGAACTTCCCCGGTCGCCTGATTGCGGCAAAGGGCGCTCTGGCTTCGGCGCAGGCGCAGCTCTTCAAGGCCGAGACGGATTATCGTCGCCAGCACAGCGTTTCGCGCGCTGCCACGACGCAGCAGGACATCGACTACTCCAAGGCGGCACTCGATCAGGCCCACGCCGAAGTCATGCGCGCCGAGGGTGAGTTGCAGCAGGCGACGCCGGTCAAGCCCAACATCGAAAACCAGCAAGCCACGATGAAGCAGCAGAACGCTGCCCTCAAGGCGGCCGAGGCTGATCTTGTCCAGGCACAGCTGAATTACGGCTGGACCGAAGTGCGCGCGCCGCATGATGGCTGGATCTCGCAGCGTAATGTCGAGCAGGGCGATTTTGTCCAGACCGGTCAGAAGCTGTTCTCTGTGGTCGAGCCTGAAGTCTGGGTTGTTGCGAACTACAAGGAAACGCAGATCCAGAAGATGCGCCCCGGACAGAAGGTCGAGATCGAGGTCGATGCCTATCCGAACCTGACGCTGCACGGCCATGTGGATTCCATCCAGCTCGGTGCGGGCGCGGCATTCAGTGCATTCCCGCCCGAGAACGCAACGGGCAACTTCGTGAAGATCGTCCAGCGCGTACCGGTCAAGATCCTGATCGATAGCGGGCTCGATCCCAATGTTCCCCTGCCGCTTGGTGTCTCCGTCGTGCCGACGGTGACCGTCCCATGAGCGACGCGTCCAGCGATAGCAACCATTCCGACTGGAAGCCCAAAGCCAACCCCTGGTTGATTGCAGTGGTTGTGACGCTGGGCGCTTTCATGGAGGTGCTCGACACCACCATTATCAACGTGGCGCTTCCGCATATTTCGGGTGCGCTCGGCAGTTCCTATGACGATGCCACATGGGCGCTGACCTCCTATCTGGTGGCGAACGGCATCGTGCTGACCATCTCGGCATGGTTCGGCAAGCTTCTGGGGCGCAAGCGCTACTTCCTGATCTGTATCGCCATGTTCACGGTCTCGTCCTTCCTGTGCGGATTGTCGACGAGCCTGCCCATGCTGATCATTTTCCGCCTCATGCAGGGTTTCTTCGGCGGCGGTTTGCAGCCAAATCAGCAATCCATCATTCTGGACACCTTCCCGCCTGAAAAACGCGGTGCGGCGTTCGGTCTGACCGCCATTGCCACCATCGTGGCCCCGATCCTAGGCCCGCTTCTGGGTGGCTATCTGGTCGATAATTATTCATGGCGCTGGATTTTTTACGTCAACGTGCCTTTCGGCATTCTGACGCTGATCGGTGTTTCGGCGCTTGTCGAGGATCCGCCATGGGAAAAGCAGAAGCGCGAGAAAGTCGACGTTATCGGCATCTGTCTGATTTCACTCGGTCTCGGCTGTCTCGAAGTCATGGCCGATCGTGGCGAGGATGACGACTGGTTCGGCTCCACCTTCATCATCACCATGGCCGCACTCGGCGTGGCCGGTATCGTGGGCGCGGTCATTTGGCTGCTACGTGCCAAAAACCCGCTCCTGAACCTTGCGATTTTCAAGGACCGCAATTTTGCGGTCGGCACGTTCCTAATGGCGATGGTGGGTGGTCTGCTCTATGCCTCGGCGATCATCGTGCCCCAGTTCGCCCAGCAGGTACTCGGTTATACGGCAACGATTTCGGGCGAAGTGCTCGCGCCGGGCGGTGCGGTGATTATCTGTCTGATTCCGATTGTGGGAAAACTCATGGGCTTCATTCAGGTGCGCAACCTGATTGCCTTCGGGTTTTTCCTGATGGGATTGGCCATGTTCTATTCGGCTCATCTGGTGCCTACAACGAGCTACGCGCATCTGGTGGAGTATCGTATCTTCCAGACGTCGGCTCTGGCCTTCCTGTTCGTGCCGATTTCGACCATTGCCTATTCCACATTGCCCAAAGAGCTGAATTCCGATGCCTCGGCCATGTTCAGCATGTCGCGTAACTATGTGGGCTCGCTGGCCATTTCGCTGGCCACAGCGGCAATTACCGAGACCAAGCAGATCCGTCAGAACTATATGGCGCACTGGTCGTCGGACTATAATGCCAACGGGCAGGATTACCTGAATACCGTCCAGAAGGTCGCGACCGATTCCGGGTTGACCCAGTCGGCAGCGCATCAGTTCGCGATCCATAGCTACTATCAGAATTTCATGCAGCAGATCTCCATGGTGGCCTATAACCAGACGTTCATGGTGATTGGCATCATGGCATTCTTCGTTGTGCCCTTCTGCTTCCTGCTGTCCCCGGTGGCCAAGAAAGGCCCGGCCGGAGGTGCCCATTGATGACCCGTTTCACGATTTCCCGGAGCCATGAATTGAAGACTGGCCGTTCTCCGCGTGCGCTTATGCTTTGCGGCGCGTCACTTGCCATGGCCATTACCCTGCCAGGATGCGTCGGGCCGAAATACCACAAGCCCGATCTCTGGTCCCCCAGCCAGTACGACATGCATGCCCATGCAGGGCAGGCGGGTAGCCAGACAACGCCGGATGCGCCGGACCCGAGCTGGTGGAAGGTCTTCAACGACCCGACCCTGACCTCGCTCGAAACGCGTCTGGCCACGCAGAACCTCGATATCCAGCGCGCTACGGCCCAGCTGGCGCAGAGCCGCGCCCAGCTGCTGATGGCCGGTGCGGAGCGTTTCCCCGGTCTTTCTGCCAGCGGCTCATACACACGCTCGCAATACAGCACCAAAACGCTTCAGCGCATTCTGTCGGGCATTTCCAAGGAAAATTCCGCGGCACTTGGGCAGCAGAATGCCAATCTGCTCGACCAGAGCGTTGGCGCGGCGACGATCCCGGTGCTGAACCAGTGGAAATATTCGATCGACGCGCAATACGAGGTCGATCTCTGGGGGCGTGTCGCACGTCAGTACGAAGCAGCCAAAGCCGATCTTCAGGCCACGGATGAAGAGCGTCGTGGCGTTCTGATCGCGCAGCAGGCCGATATGGCCAATGATTACCTCACTCTGCGCGGTCTGCAGGAACAGCTGCGTATCACTCAGGCCAATCGCGATACGCAGGCACAGACCCTGTCTCTGGCGAAAGAGCGTCAGAAAACGGGTCTCGTGACAGAGCTCGATGTAACGAGCGCAGAAAGCCAACTCGATTCCACAACGGCCCAGATCGCCCAGATCGAGCAGCGTATCGAGCAGCAGATCAATGCCATAAGCCTGTTGCTCGGGTCGCCGCCGGGCACGCTCAATGACGAGCTGACCCGTACGGCGGGTATTCCGGTCGTGCCGCCGCGCGTACCGGTCGGTGTCCCGTCCGAACTGGCCCAGCGTCGCCCCGATATACGTCAGGCCGAGGCCCAGCTTCATGCGGCGGTTGCGAATGTGGCCGAGGCGGAAGCCGAGTTTTATCCCAAGGTTACACTCAACGCGGATTTCGGCCTCCAGTCCCTGTCGTTTCGCGATCTCGGCTTCTGGAATGCGCGGGCCTGGAATCTCGGTCCGTCGATCTCCCTGCCTATCTTCCAGGGCGGCAGATTGCGCGGCCAGTTGATGCTCAACCGCTATGCCCAGAAGGCAGCGGCGATCACCTACCGTGAGACCGTGCTCACGGCATGGCGCGATGTCGATAACGCGCTGATCGCTTATCGTGACGAGCAGCGTCGGCGCGATGGTCTGCAGGCTGCCGTTTCAGCCGGTGAACATGCGTTGCGTCTGGCGCAGGATCAGTATCGCAGCGGTCTGACCACCTATCTCAATGTGTTGTCTGCCCAGCGCGATCTGCTGTCTGCCCAGCTTCAGCTGGCTGACAGCACCACCACCATCGCCAGCAATCTCGCGCATTTGTACAATGCGCTTGGTGGCGGGTGGGAAATGCAGTTTCCGCAAGACGAGCCTGAGGATTCCACTGTTCGTCAGCTGGGCGGGGATAGTCCCCGTCACGGCTGATCACGTTATTGTTTGAGATCGCGAAAATAATTAGGCGATCTATTGGGGTCGGTTAAGCTTTTCCATTCTGCTCATTGAGACAGATGGAGAAGCACCATGCCGGCATCGACTGACCAGCTTAAGGCAACCCTCAGCCAGGCTTCCGCGCGGACCTGCAAGCTGGTCATATTCGGAGCCGGCGGCGATCTGACACGCCGTCTGCTGCTCCCCTCGCTTTACGATCTGGCCGCTTCTGACGCGTTGCCTTCCGCATTCGGCATTGTCGCGATAGACCGCGCCGAACGAACGGGCGAAGACTGGGCCGCACACCTGTTCTCCCTTGCCGAGCAGGACGCCAAAGACCCCTCTGCCGAATTTTCCTGTCCTCAGCTCGATCGTGCTTTGTGGGACAAGGTGACGCGTAATGTGCAGTATATCGCGGGCGATTTCACGCAGCCTGCGCTTTTCACCACTTTGCGCGATGTGCTGGGCGAGAGCGATGCCATTTTCTATTGTGCCGTCGCAGCAAGGTTTTTTGCGCCCATCGCAACGGCGCTGGGTGAGGCCGGACTGCTTGAGGAAGAGGGGCGGTTCAGACGTATCGTGATCGAAAAGCCCTTCGGTCACGATCTGGCCTCGGCGCGCGTGCTGGATGACGTGCTGAGACATCAGGCGAAAGAAAGCCAGATCTACCGGATCGATCATTTCATGGGCAAGGAGGCCAATCAGGGCATTCTGGTGGCCCGGTTCTCCAACGTGCTGTTCGAGCCGATCTGGCGGCGGGAATATATCGACCACGTGCAGATCACGGCGGCAGAGACGATCGGTGTGGAGAGCCGCGGTGCATTCTATGAGCAGACCGGTGCCTTGCGCGACATGGTGCCCAATCACCTGTTCGTTCTGCTCAGTCTGATCGCCATGGAGCCGCCTGCCTCGCTCGAGGCCGAGGCCATAAGGCAGGAGAAGACACGCCTGCTGCAGGCGATACGGCCGATACGCCCGCAGGATTATGTCCGGGGCCAGTATGTTGCGGGCGATATCGAGGGTGTTGCATCGGTCGATTATCGCGATGAGCCGGGTGTGGCTGCAGACAGCTGCACCGAAACCTATGCGGCCATGCGGCTTGATATCGACAATTGGCGCTGGGGTGGCGTGCCCTTTTATCTGCGCACGGGCAAACGCATGAAGGCGCGTCGGACCGAGATCAACATCGTTTTCAAAAAGCCGCCTTACGCGCTGTTCGATCAGGATATGAACGATCCGCGCACAGGCAATGTCATACGTTTCCTGCTCGATCCTGTGCGTGGCGTCTCGATCTGCTTCGATGCCAAGCAGCCCGGTCTGGGCGAGGTGATCGCCCCGGTCAATACGCGCTTTCTTTATGATGATTTTTTCAGGAAGGCGCCCAATGTGGGCTACGAAGCCCTGCTTCATGACTGCATGGCGGGCAATCAGATGCTCTTCCAGAGCGCCGGGACGATCGAGGCGGCCTGGGCTGCGATCGATCCAGTCGTCAATATCGGGTCGACGCCGTCGTTTTATCCTGCCGGTTCCCAGGGGCCAGCCGAGGCAGATGCCCTTCTGGCGCGAGACGGACGCCAGTGGATTGCCGTGACGTAAATTGGACAAGATCGTGCTGTGTCCTGAGTGCGCTTCCTGACAGGCAGGGGGATTCCTGACAGCAGGCACGCAGCACTTCATTCAGTATCCTGCATAAGCTTCGGGTCGAAAGTATAGCGAATGAGTATGGCAATCGAGAATCATGCCGTGATCGGCGATCTGCGTACGACGGCGCTTGTGGCGCTCAACGGATCGATCGATTTCATGTGCTGGCCCCGTTTCGACAGTCCCAGCGTGTTCGCGTCGCTCCTTGAGCCGAGCGCCGGGTTTTTCGAACTGGCGCCCGTGCTGGAGGGGGGACGTTTCAGGCAGTTCTATGTGCCCGATACGAATGTCCTGCTGACGCGCGTTCTCTCTCCGGAAGGCGTGAGCGAGATCTCGGATTTCATGACACTCGCGCCCGACTATCCCGAGCAAAGGGTAATCCGGCGTGTGAAAGCCGTTCGCGGCACGCTGAAATTCAGACTGCATTGTGCGCCGCGCTTCGATTATGCCCGTACGGGGCACAAGGCGCGCGCGCTTAGTGATCGGGTCATCCTTTTCGAGCCCGAAAGCGATCATCTGCCCTCTCTGCGCATCAGCTCTACCATTCCCATGCAGATCATGGACGGCGATGCCTGTGCTGAATTCGTGCTGGAGCTGAACGACACGGCTATCTTCATGCTCGACAGCGTGACGACGGATGAAAATCTCTGCCTTGAGGATCACTGGTCCTCCAATGCGTTCAAGGCGACGTGCAACTACTGGACCGACTGGGTGGCGCGTGCCCAGTATCACGGTCGCTGGCACGAACACATCACGCGTTCGACCCTCGCGCTCAAGCTGTTGACCTCTGCGGAATACGGATCGATGGTGGCGGCCGCGACCTTCGGCCTGCCCGAAGACCCCGGAGGTGTGCGCAACTGGGATTACCGTTACTGCTGGATCCGCGATTCCTCCTTCATGGTCTATGCCTTCATGAAGACGGGCCATACTGAAGAGGCTACGGCGTTCATACGCTGGCTGCATGAGCGACGTCTTGACGCACGACCGGGCGAGGCGCGCCTGAAGGTCATGTATGCGATCGACGGTCAGGCTTTCGTGCCGGAAACGGATCTGACGCATTTCAGAGGGTTCAGGGACTCGCGTCCGGTCCGTATCGGCAATGGGGCCGAAGACCAGCTTCAGCTCGATATCATCGGCGAGATGATGGATGCCGTCTATCATGCCGACCGGCATTGCGAACGCATCAGCTGGAAAGCCTGGGAGTCCATTGCAGAGGGGATCGACTGGTTGTGTACGGCCTGGAACCAGCCCGACGAGAGTATATGGGAGGTACGCGGCGGGAAAAGACACTTCCTGTTCTCGCGTATCATGTGCTGGGTTGCTCTGGACCGCGCCATAAGAATGTCGGAAGAACGCGGCCTTCCGGCCCGAATTGCAGTATGGGTGCGTGAACGTAACGCCATATACATGGACGTACAGAATAATTTTTGGAGTGAAGATCTTCAGTACTATGTGCAGTACAAGGGCGGTACCGCAATCGACGCGTCATGTCTGCTCATGCCGCTCATGGGATTCATAGGCGATCATGATCCACGCTGGCAGGCAACGCTCAGGGCGGTCGGTGACCAGCTGCTCGATGACAGCCATGTCTTTCGCTACCACGTGGCCGAGGGTGACAACGATGACGGGCTGGAAGGTCGTGAAGGCACATTTACCATGTGTTCGTTCTGGTACATCGAATGTCTTGCGCGCTCGGGCGATCTGCTGATGGCGCGTTTCCTGTTCGACAAGACGCTGTCCTACGCCAATCATGTCGGGCTTTTCTCGGAAGAAATCGGCCCGGCGGGCGAGCATCTGGGCAATTTCCCGCAGGCTTTCACGCATCTGGCGCTGATCAGGGCAGGGCAATATCTGGATCAGGCCCTGTCTCACAAGGATACGGGCAGGGACCCGGGGAGTTGAGAACAAGTATCAACAAGTCATCCCGAATGGGGGGCAATGATTGATATCGCGTTGATAATGAATATCAACAAAAACAGGACTGTTCAAATACTGATAATCACGGGTTCGTGTGCTCCCTTTGAGGTGATAGGCAGGGACTTGATGTGATGCTAGGCATTGGCGCAGAAAAAAACCTCACGACCACTGGCTTTTTAGTTCCAGACCGGTGTTACACGCCGTGATGGAACGCAGGCCTTTGGTCCCGTCGGGAATAGGTGGTTGCGCCAGTGTCTCAGTTTCTCGCAGATCATGCTTTAGCGATCTACGTGGCCTTTACGGTCATCTTCCTTTGCATCGTGGTGGCGCTGTCAGCTGCTCTTGGTCCTCGTCGTGTTGGTGCGGCACGTGGCCGCTCCATGAGCCTTCCTTATGAATCGGGCATTCTGTCCACCGGTTCGGCGCGTATCCGCCTGCCGGTGCAGTATTATCTGCTCGCCGTTTTCTTCGTCATTTTCGACGTGGAGGGCGTGTTTATCTATTCATGGGCTCCGGTGGTGGTTGAGGCCGGTTGGGCTGCCTTCATCTCGGTTGCGACCTTCGTCGTCTTTCTGACGCTCGCCCTGGTTTATCTCTGGCGCAGCGGTGCCCTCGAATGGGGCCCCAAGCACCGCCGCATGCCGGTCAAGGTGCCGCCCAACTCCCCCGTTGAACTTGTCAAAATCCCCGAGCGCGAGGTCGTATAACGATGACTTGGACTCTTACCTCCGCCGTCGGCGAACCCCGTCTGCAATCTCCTGAAGATCTTCTGGCGCACGAGGACGTGCGCCGTAACCTTGTTGTGGGCAAGCTTCAGGATTTCATCTCCTGGGGGCAGAAGAACTCGGTCTGGCCGTTCAACTTCGGCCTGTCCTGCTGTTACGTGGAAATGGCGACGGCCTTCACCAGCCGTTACGATATTGCCCGTTTCGGCTCCGAGGTGCTGCGTGCCACCCCGCGTGAAGCCGATCTGATCGTGATTGCGGGCACCGTGTTCCGCAAGATGGCCCCTATCGTGAAGTATCTGTACGACCAGATGCTGGAGCCGCGCTGGGTTATCTCGATGGGCTCCTGCGCCAATTCGGGTGGCATGTACGACATCTACAGCGTCGTGCAGGGCGTCGACAGCTTCCTTCCGGTCGATGTGTATGTGCCGGGCTGCCCGCCGCGCCCCGATGCGCTGCTCGAAGGGCTGATGCTGCTTCAGGATTCCATCGGCAAGCAGCGCCGTCCGCTCAGCTGGATGGTGGGTGATCAGGGTGTGACCAAGGTCACGCCTCCCAGCATGCGCGACCTCAAGCGTGAAGAGCGCATGGCGGTCACCAAGCTGCGCACGCCCGACACGATCTGAGGAGCCGGCAGCAATGAGCGAAGTTTTCGACAACAGCCGGGCAGCAGGCATGGGCACGGGCAGCATGGGGGCGGCAGTGGCCGCTTTCCCGCCGCACATGATCATGATGGAAGAGGCCACCCGCGACGGCGTGCCGACCTTCTGGGTGTCGCGTGGCCAGATTCGCGCCGTGCTCCAGGCCGTCAAGGCCGGTGGCGCGCTGCGTATGCTGCTCGACCTGACCTGTGTGGATGAGCGTCAGCGCATTCATCGCGACGGTCTTCCGGCATCCGATTTTACGGTTGTCTATCACATCCAGTCTTTCGACGGTCCGATCGACGAAGTGCGTTTCAAGGTGCCTCTGGCAGCCGATGACGCGAATATCGCCTCGATTACCGATATCTGGCCCAACTCGAACTGGCTCGAACGCGAAGCCTGGGATCTGTTCGGCGTTGTCTTCGAAGGGCACCCGCATCTCTCGCGCATTCTGACTCCGCCCACATGGGTCGGTCACCCGCTGCGCAAGGATCATTACGCCCGTGCCACCGAGCGTCCGCCTTATACGCTCTCCGAAGACCAGGTTTTCGACGAGCAGGAAGCACTGAGGTTCGACCCCGAAGCCTGGGGCATGAAGCGCCATTCCGACAACAGCGACTTCATGTTCCTCAATCTTGGCCCGAACCATCCTTCGGTGCACGGCGTGTTCCGCGTCGTGCTTCAGCTGGAAGGCGAGTTCATCGTCGATGCCGTGCCCGATATCGGGTTCCATCATCGCGGCGCCGAGAAAATGGCCGAGCGCCAGACCTGGCACAGCTACATCCCCTATACCGACCGTATCGACTATGTCGGCGGGGTGATGAACAACTTCCCGTACGTGATGGGTGTCGAGAAGCTTGCGGGCATCACGGTGCCGCCGCGCGCGCAGCTTATCCGCATCATGCTGGCCGAGTTCTTCCGTATTTCCAGCCATCTCGTGTTCTACGGAACCATGGTGCAGGATCTCGGTCAGCTCTCGCCGGTATTCTATATCTTCACCGATCGCGAGCGTGTTTTCGAGATCATCGAAAAGATCTGCGGCTTCCGCATGCATCCGGCCTTCTTCCGCATCGGCGGTGTGGCCATGGATCTGCCGGAGGGCTGGGATGGCGAGGTGCGCGCTTTCCTTGACTACCTGCCCAAGCGTCTGGACGAGTACAACGAACTCGTCATGAAGAACCCGATCTTCAAGGCTCGTACCAAGGGGGTAGGTGTTTACAATACCGAAGAGGCGATCGACTGGGGTGTGACGGGTCCGGGGCTGCGCGCCACGGGTCTCGAATGGGATTACCGTCGCAAGGCGCCCTATTCGGGCTATGACCAGATCGATTTCGATATTCCGACCGCCGTCAACGGCGATTGCTATGACCGCGCTGCGGTGCATATCGAAGAGATCCGCCAGAGCCTGCGCATCATCCGCTACTGCCTCGATAACATGCCGGGCGGCCCGTACAAGGCCGAGCATCCGCTGGCCGTTCCGCCGCCGAAGCCGCGCACGATGCATGACATCGAGACGCTCATCCATCACTTCGTGGGCGTCAGTTGGGGGCCGGTCATTCCGCAGGGCGAAGTGCGCTCCTGCATTGAGGCGACCAAGGGCCTTAACCAGTATTACCTTGTGAGCGATGGCGGCACGATGTCCTACCGGACGCGTATCCGCACACCGTCGTTCATTCATCTGCAACAGCTTCCGATGCTGTCACGCGGCACCATGATTGCCG